>APFE031570200.1:204590-243359 GCA_000404065.3 Pinus taeda
TAATTATTATTCTTATCTATAATCCTATTATTTATTTATTTCTAATAATTATTATTCCTATTATTATTCATATTTTCATTATTATTATTTATATTTTATTATTGTTGTTAACTAATTAATTATAAGTTTATTATTACTATTTAAATTATTATTATTATTATTCTTACACTATTTGAGCCATAATAGAGAGGCCCAAGCCATTGGAAGATGGACAAGGAGAACATAGCCTATGGAGGGGTGAAACTCCTTCATCATGTTCCTGTTGGTATGTGTTTTTTGGTGAATTGTTTATGTACATTTTATGTTTGCTATTAAGTCTCTTAACTTTAATGTTAAAATGCTCATAAAAATTAGATAAAAAACTCATTTTTCCACTTGCAAAACTCATGCAAATCCTTAAGCACATGAATAAACATTTTTGTTTCTAATCTGAGGAGGACTTAGCAAACATCAAAATAATATTCTTAATCAAGATTAACGTAACTACTAATAAAACCTCTGGGGGTTATAACGAACTTGTCCTCCTCCTCCATAACTAGGTCATCAACCAGGGGGATTTGAACCTTGGATCTCTCAATTTTCAAGATTTCAAATTAACTACAATCACTAATTTAGATGCCCCCTCGGACCAACAACGAAGATAAATTTAAAAAAAGAAATCTATCATAAAAAAATAACTTTATGGGTGGCCGCATTAATATTTATACCTTGAATGTAATTAATATTATTTAAAATAAGGAATTAAATAATATAATGTAATTAATTTAAATTTTTTTCATAGTAACTGGTGAATCAGTAACTTCAAAATACTGTTATGGGGAAGACCCAGGATCGAATCACAACAGATTCCACTATTCACCTCAATACTAAGATATTCATATTTTGTTGCCCCTTTGACCTTATAGGAATTACTCGTCAAGGTTTTCAACTTGTTCAAATTTTTTCCACATAGGTTATCATGTATATGGAGAATAGAACCTAGGTGGAGGGGGGATTAAATCCATTAGCTACCACTTGAGCTATTGCCCTTTGACCATTTTATTTTAAATTTAATTAGTGCGATTTAAAAAAAGTGATTGATAGGATTGAAATAGAATAAAAAATATCAATTTATATAATTTTTATTTTGAAGAAAAAATGATGTTTTTTTCAATTAGTTTAGATTTATTTTAAATTTAGATTTATAGAATACTGAGAGAGAGTAAAATTTTTAATGAGTAATAATAATTTAACTTTGTATATTAATTTCTTCACTTCCACTAATCTTAAAAAATTAAACCTTCTTACTGTATGATAACTCAAATTTAAAACAAATCTAATTTTTTAATTTTTTATATCCCAAAGGGACTTTGCAGTGCACGTGACACTGGGCAAAATTCTTAATGGTAATTAAAATAATTTAACTTTGTATATTAATTCCTTCACTTCCACTAATCTTAAAAATTTAAACCTTCTACTGTATGATAAAACTCTAAATTTAAAACAATCTAAAATGATATGGTTTTTTAATTTTTTTTTTTTAATCCCAAAGGGACTTGGTAGCGCACGTGACACGGGGCTACCAATAAACCTCTGGGGGTATATAGATTATCCTCCTCTCTGTAAATTGGGTCACAACTGGGGGGATTTGAACCTTGGATCTCCAATTTTCCACATACTCATATTACTTCGATAACCAATTGAGCTACCCCTGTCTATTTTATTGTGTAATTTATATAATTTGTAATGTCACATTATGCTTTTTTTTTTTAAGGGTGGTTCACAGACACTAAGTGACCGCTACATCCACGGGAAAATCTAGGTAGATCAACTTGAAGGGATCTAACCGTTAGCCAAACTCGCAAGCCTAACCCTAAGGGTGTCAAGGAGATTTGACCATGTGACCTCCCGATAGGCTAGGTACTTAGCAACATGAACTCAACCAACTAAGATATGTCAATGTTACATTATTCTATATAATAATACTTTCCTCATACTTTTTTTTTGTAAGCAAGCATACTTACATTATATTAACATGGAACAAATACATACTTTACAGTCTTGAGAGCATGGGGGGGCTGAGTCTCTCACCCATTTGAAACCTCTGCCCCTATGCGAGGAAACCAAAGAAAAATCCCAAAAATTATATGCTCCTAAAAGGGGAAACCAGAGACAAATGTTTTGTTGGTCATGCTTACATTTGGTGAAGAGTTGACAAAATTCAAAATTGAAAATTGGGAGCCTAACAATGTTAGAAATTAATTAACAAAGCAATGAAATACAAAAAATATTGCGGAAACACAAATAAAAAAATGCATCGAACAAGAGAGACACATATATACGTGGTTCACCAAATTTTCTACGTCCACAAAGAAACAACCAGTCATTCCTTTTATATTATCCAACAAAATGAAGAGATACAACCTACAACAGATCCACTATAATTCCCTCTTTGCTCTCGCACAATCTCCTCTTTTTTCTTGCTCATAATAATAATCCACATCCCTAATACAATTCCCTCATATAGGTCGAGGGGTTGCTTCTAGGGAAAAAAACCCTAAATTAAACATAACTTCTATCGTCAGATCATTCGCCTAATGAACGACCCAGATTGACTACGAAATTCCAACATTTTACAAGGCAATATTTCATCTATTTTTAGCTTTGAGGGCGCTTCCCCCAGACCCCTGCGAGTGGGGGGCTAGTCCCCTCATACGCCCCTAGTTAGGGATTGGGATCCAAATGACGTTGAAACAAAACCTCTAAATTAGGAAGATAGTCAGGCTCCACATCCAACAAGAAAATCTATGCCAATAGCCTACAAACCAAACTAACTAAGTTTGACTGACCTAAGACACACCATGGAATCTGGGGAGCTAATGCTTTCCTATGGAGAGGATGCATTGGAGCTGTATTATGGCAATGCTGGAGCAGCCTTGCACCTGAGCGTTGCCTTGAGCCTGAAACTTCTTTAAGAATATAGAAACCACAGGGGTTGGGATGAGTAGGAAAGAGGGGGGGGGGGGGGGAATTTGTTTTAGTGGGAAGCAAAGCATAAGAGGGAGAGGGGCGAGCCACTGAAGCTCGGGCGATAGTGGGTGAAGACAAGCCCACAGGAGGAGAATTCAATGGTAAGAGAGCATGAGAGGAGGGGGATGACACATTTAATGGAAATTTGATTTTAAGGTCCCTTGCTTGTGGGAATAAGAGGCATGGTTATGACAAGCAGAGAGCTCAACAATCCACATTGTTTCTCTCTATTTCTCCTTCTCTTTCTCTCCTTGAGATGGTAAGCCAGGAGGTTGCAAAGTGCCCAGAGCATGGGCTAGCCTTGACTCATCTCTGCCTCCTATAAAGCCAACACCTAATGCCTAATATGGGTGGGAATTACATAGTTGAACAAAGAAACTAGAACGGAATCATCAAAGGTGGTGTAGGGATATCCATGACCCCTCCCTCTGCTGGGGTGATGTACACGATCCCTATCCCAATTCATGGAAAAATTACAGAGGTTATGGGATGTTGAGTGAGAGTTGGAGAAGGCGGAGGACACTAAGGGAGGAATGTGCAGCTGGAGAAATCGAGCCTCGATTAAGACAACCAGGGGAATGAGAATTAGGCAGAACATGGCACAAAGAGATATACTCCCTAGCTTCATAGGAAAGATAGCTAGATGGGTGTACGAGGACATAATTCTCTTGGTGGGAATTTATGACACATTGATGCCATTTAGAGGGAGGTAGGTGCCAGGTAGGGAGCGCCCCCAATAGGCCTGAGAGCACATGTTAAATTCCTATCGCGCACCCGGATTCATGGTCTTCATATTAAATTATTAAATGTCAAACACACTTAATATTAAAATGATTCAAAATAATCAAATAAATTTACACAAAATTATTTAAAATATTATTTGCTTCTCTAAATAGCCCAAAGCTAAAACACCCCCTAAAAAGGAAGTTACATTAAACACCTCATAAAATGATGAATTTCATGTACAAGGGTGATTAACTCATCTACATACTGTTGTGAATATTTCACGAGATAGTTCATCACAAAATATATGTGAAAATATACTAAAATCTATACTATGAAGGGTTAATTCCTTTTAGATTCCAGATTTTTTTGTTACTATTTTGTTGTTTATGCATGCAATAGATAATATATGTAAAATAGAGAACATGTAAATATAATCACTCACAAACCACAATGAAAACTAATATATTCTTTGGAAACCATTTCGGGAAAAACCTAGTTGGAAGGTGAGACCACTCTAATCTCTTTTGTTTGGAATGGAAATAATGCAAATATAAAGGAGAAGATACTCTCTATGGAGTTACTCAAGACCCGTGGCCCATGGGAGGCTACAAAAAATAGAAAATCCCCTCTATTATGCTCCCTTTGTATCTACTCCCAATTACACTACTGTAATATGGAAAAAATGCACTCGGATAGAGTGAAACCCATTTTCCTCCTAGTGTCCTAGTAATAACATAACCCCATAGCCAACTAGGGGTTAAGTTTGACTCCTTCAACTCTTAACTAGAGTTAAAACTTTGACCCTTATAGAATATTATTCATAATCTCCACATGGATAGCCCCTTTTCCATGAGTAACGAGGCTAACATGGAATTCTCTCGAATCATGGTGGGTTCTGGGTGTCATAAATTTTGCATATAGACTCAATTTGATGTATTTCTTACATCATTGGAAAGGTCCCTTAGAGTAGAAAAATGCCAAGGTGTCTGGTACAAGTGAGAGTTTTTAGATCCAAAAAAACTTCATTTAATGCCTCAAACTTCCATTGAACGGTTTCAAACCCTAATTTTCCAAACTAGGACCCATTCGTAAAAATGATCCTGTAAGATGATTCCTCCAATTTTTCCACTCTAAAAGAATTGAGATGTATGAAAAATAATATAATGGTCCAATCCAAATTAATAACAAAGTGTCTTACCAGATGATGATGATTATATAAGTCATATCCTTTAGAAGATGCTAAATTTTGACAATTATGTGGTTGTCCTATACTTATTAGACTTGCAAAAATCAAATAAAAATGCAAAAAACTAGCAAGCAAAAGTGCCCCTTGAGGCCACCCAAAAGTGTGGAAAAAAATTAGATTTCTAGATTTGGGGGTAATGAAACTGGAATAGTGAGTTATTTACAAATAAAATAATCCAACAACCTAAATCTATAAGTGAAACTAAAGATATACAAATATGGAAATTAATTACTGAAAATAAGGGTCAAATCCCTCAAGGGTCAAACCTATAAAAAATTCAGCAAAATATTTAATTCATTGAAGGTTGGAAAGTATGTTTCTAACCTCAATAAATTAATTTTAAAGAATAAAACTCATATTTGGAATAAAATAAGTGTTATAAAGGTAATGTAGTGTTACATGATCAAACCCTTGAGTGGGGGTTTTGCCATATCTAAAAAAATAATTATGAAATACTATAGATTTGCGCACGTTTCAACAATACCCTCATAAAATATGATTTATTTGCAAAATATGATAGATGGAAATAATTCCTTGGGCTGAAAAATAAATATGAAAGCAAAGTTCCAAGGATTTACTAGCTTTAAAGATAAAAATTTAGGCCCTAGATTTATTTATTTATTTGTATAAAAATGGAAAAGAAAATTATGTTGCATAAAAATGGTTGTTGCGATGTGACTTTTTTGTGGCCATTTTTTTTTACCATTCTAGGGTGTGGAATCAATAACAAAACCATCTCTTTGTTGATTATGCAATGTGGACTAGAAAAGGGGATTAGTGCTAAGGTTGCGATCAAACACCAATCTAGTCAAAATAGTGGTACAATTATTGGGTCCCACTTGGAAGGATCTCTATAAGAGAAGCCTACAACCATTGGATTAATTGTGATACTCAGTAAAATCAAACCCCTACTAAATAAATCCCCGATAAGTGTTTATCTCACAAATGGGTTTGATAGTGCCTTGTACTAGTAAAGGAGAGATGGAGAATAGTGCCTTAGCCTCCTCTTCCATGTGCCAATATTTCCCCTCAATGGGTCAACCCAATCACCTAGTAGTAATCTATAAAGACTCATGTCTATTACTTGAAAATACTTTTATGACATAAACCAATAAGAGAAAGAATATAAAGTTGACCCAAAAATTTGCATTCAAAAATAAAAAATATTGTTATTGCATATGATCTCATTGTTCAACAAGAACCTATTTGGGAGGAAGGTATAGCCTTATATATTTATTTTTTAATGACTAGTTTATCCCTCTCCTTAAAATAATATTTCTTTACTTGTCATCCACATAAATCTCAGGGACTAAGTCAATTAGAATAGAAAATGATTTATTTTACATGAAAAAAATCACCCACTTGGGGTTGAATTGACTTAAAGAAGCAACCATTTGCTTGGAATGGAAACAATCTAGCTTAGAAGAGGTAACAACTAGTTGAAATGGCTTAGAAAATACACCAACATTCCATTTAATGAGCAGTGACTAGCTTGAAAGGATAACGACAACCTTGAGGAGGGTTGAAAACTTCAACATTCTAGTGATAATGGATAATTGAAGGCACTAATAACTAACCAACATCTATCATAAGTGAGTTGAACATTTTTAAGCTGGGTTGAGTCAATATTCACTTTTTTTGATCTCTTTTTTCTTGGGACGTTGCACATGACCACATTTGTATCCTCACATCATAATTAGAAGAGGCCAAATTTTCTTGCATGGGCATGAAGACTCCAACGTTGGTATTATTTTAGGATTTGGAATGTGTGCATGGGTTATAGAAGGCTTCATTATCCACATGAAACATAGAATATAACACATGCAACATTGATTTCGCCACCTTTCACCCACATGGCTATGGGAGACAAACGAACCTTCTTCGAGGTTGAATTTTTCTTGATAGGACCTTTTTTTCACAAAAAATCAAAATGGCATGTCAATTACGTTGCTCACTAATCACTTTGAGCCCCTGTTGTATTTTGGAGTGGGAAACTTGTGCATTGGGATCCATGAAGTGCCTTGATAAACATGAATTTTGCTGTGAACTGTGAGACTATTGTGTAGAGAAATGAATATACCATGGCCACGAAAGTGCATACAAACTTTATAAGTTTGACCACGTGGAAAAGACATGGGTGCAGGTAAAACCATGGGTTTGACAACCCTTAAAAAGTGTGATCACTTGTACATATAAAACAATTGGTTCCCATGAACCATGTAGCCTAGTAGATCCATCTCAAGGACTCCACTCCTATCCAATACAAAAGGGATTAAGAGTGGGGACTAAAGGGACCATGCATGGCCAACCATCAAATGGCCTAAGACACCACATACATAATAATTCACATGGCCTATAGGGATTTGGGACTTTTCACGCCCTTTCAATCTTATAGCGGTGTTGTTAATTAAAAAAAATGTAGGGTACCTCCTTGGAGGTAACATGTACATTAACCATTGTTTCATAGAAAGTGCCTACATTTATTGTTTTAGGCATCTAAGTAAGATTCATGGGTATAAATTAGATAATGGATCGTGATGCTTGGAACTTGTACTTGATTCCTTATTAAACCTTTATGTTCATCTCTTTTAGTAAAGTTCAAGCACCTTCGGGCTTTTATTTCACTATCTAGGAGGGGCAAAAATAAGAGGCATTAATAGAGGTAACATAATCACATCGTTCCATACTTGAAATTTATCATCTATTCCTTATCACTTATCCTTTATTTTGTTTTATTTTTGTTAGTCGCTTGTCCTTGTTCCATGTTTTCCTCATTCTATGATAAGAGGGGCTTCAAAATGCCCAAATATTGATGCAACTGTAAGAATAAAAAATAAAAATAAAAGCACATGCCAATTGTTAAAATGCAAAAAATAATGGATGAATGATGATTAAAATCCAAGTAACTTAAGCTCTATCCTCTCATGTGATTCCATCACCCTAGTCCCATGCATATCATGCCTATCAAAGTAAAAATGACTTAAAGAAAACATCCCAACCCCTATTAGCAACGAATAATCCATATAAAAATGGGATTTAAATGAAGTCAATGAAATCTTGTTAAACAAGCCAATTAAAGAAAATAGAAAGGTTAAGTAAAGAGTGGAATAAGTAGCTCCAAGTAAATGGTAACTCAAGTAATGCAAGTGATTGCTCCACAAAGGTGCTCATGGATGGTGGTCTTGCATAACCCATGTATAGGACTGTGACACCTCTCTTGAAGTACACCATAGACTATATCACTTATCACTTACACCTACTGATTAAAGGGTTTTCCTATGAATTGTTCCTCCCCCTCAGGCTAAGAGCACCTAATAGGGGCACTTGATGATCCTCCCATTCCTAAATATGACAACTTGCATAAGTTCTTATGCTAGTGTGAAGTTTAAAGGAGATACTTTGTGTGATATACTTACATGGATTTAACATTGAACATGGTCCACTTTTTATGATTGAATTACTATTGTGTCCATGCTAGTTGGTCTTAATTGATTACTTGAGCTTGTACTTGATGATGATCCAAACATGGTCATGATTCTTTTAGAGTATGTTGGTGATGCTTCTCCTACATTTCATGGATGCTGATTGTACAGCCTTTTGAGAGCCTTCTACTTTAACTTGGATGTTGAACACTTGATGATAAGTGTTGAGATTGATGATGACTTGGAATGCACCTAGAGACACTCTTGGAACCCCAACACCTTGGATGTTTCTTGTTGGAACAAGGATGTTGCTCCTAGATGATGATGTGGTACCCTATTGCATAGCATGGGGCTTGAGGAGGATGGCATGGGCTTCAGAGAGAACTTTTTGGTGATGAGATATGACCTTTCATGAGAAGACATGCCCTTGGAACATTCATTGCACCTTTTAATGGAGAAACATGTCTTTTGAGGACGATGTCACCATTTTGAGGCCTCTAAACTCACATACGTGGCATATTTTAGGATATTTTTCATGTTTTATCATTATATTTTCATATTTGAGGCCATATTAAGGGTTGTACCGATGAATTATCCATCTTGCATCATGGAATTGTTACCTTTATTGGATTTTAGATTAATTATATCTAAATCACTTGGTTGCCTTAGTATAAATAGGGGAGCACTTGGCTCATTCATATCAATGCAAAACTTGAGATACACACCTCTTTGATTAATACTCTTTTCTTTAGTTCATTATGAAGCACTAGTAGAGTGACTTGCTTGGGGACTTCTTGGATGTGGATTTTATTTTTTTTCATTGATGATTATGGTGACACTTGGATGAATGCATGGAAAATATAATACACTAATTTATTTTATCTTAATTATATGTTTCAATAGATGGATGAATTGACATGTATTAAGCATGTTAGCATGATATTTGTTTCGTGATCCTTGTTAAACTAACCCTATTTCAAATTCTTTGAGGAAATAACATGTTAACCCCTTCCTTTAATCCATTTTTAGAAATTTAGAACCTTGACTAAAACCCTGCGGTAATTAGGTTAACTTTCCTTAGTTCTTTTCAGCATTGCATCTACTTCAAACTTTTCCTAAGTTCATATATTCATAGACTTCATCAACCCTAAATTGGGAAGGAACCAGTAATATCACTCTCTTGTGATAGTCCTTAAGACCCTATATCTATATATATATATAAGGTAAATTAGTGTTTAATTACAACAAAATCATATATTTTCAACATTTAATGTTTTGGATGTTATTATCTTATGGTTAAGTATTTTTGGAATGCGTTGAATTATTAAATAAATGTTAAATTCTTTGTACATTTTCCAACCCTTAAATAAGGTTGGTGCCTAGGGTTTGTATAACTTTTTAACCATAGAATATTAAAGTAATTTAGTGTTTTTTTACTCATAGTTTTATTTGTTATTTTACATTTTATTATCATAGTTTATAGGGTTGAAATTGCTACTGCTAGAAACTATTATATTGATGCAATATCTTGTTTCTCAAGCTAGTTTATGATAGCCAAATGAAATTTTGTCATTGTATGAATTTGGGAACCTATATTGAGACATTATTGGTTGACCTAAGCCTCTAGAAGATCCATAGACACCTTTGAACTCAAATATGAGAATTACTCTTAAATCCACCCTAAACCCTAATTTCCTTTTCTTATCCTTGGGTGGAAACCATTGTAACATAATTCAAGTTGATTAAGTTGTTTGATACCTACGATGTACTACAAAAGAATCCCTTGTGTTGGATTGTATCCATCAATAAAAGGAGTGGAGTTGTTGCTAAGGTGGGAGTGGTGACACTCCCAATTTTACACTTGGTTTAGGTCACTTAGTGAGGCTTCACACTAAGGTGATAATTTTTTTTTGTAACATAAGCAAGACAAGCGGAGGCTTGTTGAAGGGATCATGTGAGATTCCAAGAAGTATCAGTTAGTTAGGTAACATTAAGAATGATGACAATAACTATGCAAGTATAAAATTGGTCATGCCAAAATAACAAGTAATCTAAAAGGAGTCAAGTAAGAGTTAATTCAAGTATATTTTGTAATATTTATAGATAAAAGCATGATCAAAGGCATATATGATATTAATACCTGAGTAGGGTTATGGTTAGGAAGCTACTAGCATATAAGTATTATAAAAACCTCAATAATACACCTATAAATTGATATGTCATGACTAACAACAAGTAAATGAGTAGTACACATGATATAAATGATGTATATGCATTAAGGGAATGCATGGATATATGGTACATCAAAAATCAATGTAGGGGTACATCTAAAATCAATGTAGGGATGCATTGTGTGCATGTGGTTGTGGGTATTGGCACGTTACTTTAGTAATGATTTTGTAAGTAATACATACATAATGAATGCTCATTTTATTTTGTTGCATTGCCATTGCAGGAACACACACATTTCTCCACTTCCATACGTAGGAACACACACATTTCTCCACTACCAGCGAGCCTGGTTAGTACCCCGGTGGAGTTTCATGCTTCACCTCTCTGTGCAGGAAGCCTTTCTCTTCTTCCGCCTTTGTATTTTTCAAGAGGACTATGCATAGGCACTTATTTATTTTTGACCTCTGACATAGGTTTGCTCATTTAGATTTTCCCCTTCTCCGTTTCTACTAGTTGGATGAGCTTGAACACACAGAGCAGAAGGCTGAATACAGGCATGGGGCTTCCCAGTGTGGACATAGGTTCATGGTTGGATTGAAAATTCCCTTGTAGACGGTTTGTATTTTCCATTAGGAATTCATCTGCTGAGGGTTACAACCAAGCACAAATAAGGCAGACACAAGAGTGGCCAAGTGCTGCAGTGTCATGAGTTTTCCTCAAATTTCAGCCACATAATCTATTCAAAATCCAGAACATAGTAGTTGGCAACACTTATTTCCAGAAACAATAATAATAATATATCAAGCAAACAAAACAAATGTAAACAAAAATAGTAAGCAAATCAAACAATGTGAAAGCAACAACAAGCAAGCAAAGCAACTAAGTCAGCAAGCAAACAATCATGCAAACTAGAAAGCAAAGACAAGCAAAAAAGCAAACACTACTCCTAATCCTAAGCTCATGGTGCATGGGCCATCTCACATGAGGTGATACTTCCAATGTAGCCACCGACGCATTGGTTGACCCATGTTGGTGAAGGCATGGTTCGCAAACAAGACAACTATGCGAACCAACAAACAAGAAATATATAACAATGAAGACAAAGACACTCCGAGTTTATGAGCGACCACAGAACATAGATGAGTGAAAGTGCATGACATGCATTATGTGGAGCTACCATGATGTTGTGCTACACTATGTGCAGATGTTGAGTGTATGCATTCTCTTGACTGTGACATGCAAGCAAACGTGAGAAAGGTAGACCACTTGTGTTGTGCATGTGTGCTTGCTGTGTAAGATCCCTCCAATGCATGAGCGATGGGATCGTGTAGTTTGAGTGGAGGAAGTGAAATCTGGGTGTTTGGTTGATCTTTCTTGCAAAGCAGAAAGTGATGAGGAGCCTTGAGAGTTTAAACAATTCCCTGATCAAAAGTGAAACCAACCTCAGGACAATGAGGGCCTTCCATAACCATCAGCTCGAGCTGAAGTGCCTCGACAGTCTGGGGGGTTTCGACTTTGTTGAAAGATAGATAATCATGGACTAGTGCCTTGGACAGATTAACAATGATTGAATCAACAACGTGATCAGATGGGGAAGTGAGTAGATCATGACAACCAAGATCATAAAATTCGAGCTGTTCGTCGACATCCTCATGATTTGATGAATCAGGCAGAGGGGTATATGAGAAGAAAATATGTTCATCCTTTGTGTTTTCAAGAAAGATAAATGACAATTTGAATGGATTTTTCGAGGAAGATGTGTCCTCTCCGCATTGTAATGACAGACTGACATCTGAGGTGTCCTGTGAATTATTGTAAGTAGAAACATCCAGGAATGGGTTTTCAAAGGGGAAATCAGCAGTGGTAGAATCACAAGGGATGTCAGGATGAAGCGGATGAGGCGCGGCTGGAAGGCAGTCATCCTTCAAGTGGGATCTCCTTTAGATTCCTACACATACTCATCATGAATGATGGCACAAGTTGGCTGCATAACACCAACTCCGTCGAAAACTTGATCCTCGTTCATAGCAAGTGAGGAGTTCAGAATGGGAGAACACAAGATAGTACAATTCAGAGGATCAATAGAACGCGAGGATGAAGGTCGAGGGAACAAATCTATGTGACAACCAACAGGATTGCAAGCCAAATTTGCACAAATATCAAGAGCAGGTGGGGTGGGAGGATGTGACAGTTTAGCAGAGGTGTGTGCATGATCTCCCACATCACTTCGTGGTGGTGGCGTTGTTTGATGAGGTGAAGGCGGACAATCACTTGTGACAACAACTGTACCTTCCTGTGATTGCACAGCTCCATCACCGAAGTGTGTTGAGCGAGGTTCAGATATGTGAAGAAGATACTCAAATCTTCCATCAAGAAATTCCCAACCAATATCATATTCGGGGAATTGGTATGGAAGATTACAAAAGCGCGTGTAAAACTGCTCAACGGATTCCTCAGGTGCTTTTCGTAATTCCAAAATTTCTTTGTTGAGTGATTTATAGTTAAACTGATTGAAAGCACGGTCTATTTCTATGACCAGATGAGCAAGAGAATGAATAGATATTTCGAGTAGCGTAGCACACCAGGTCATTGGGTGCCCTTGAAGCGTGTATACGAACAACGTGCAACTCATTTATTATTCAAAGAATCCATGTCTTTCACATGAGTCTACAATGACGACCGCGTGCCTAACCAAGGCTACATAGCCTCCACCATCAAAAGTTTTATGAGAGAAGTTATCTGAGAGTTGTTTCAATGGCCCGGTTGCCATTATCTTAAAGGTTTGCCTCAACTCTTGCTTGTCAGCACATGAGAGTGGTTTGCTTTGTCTTCGAGAAGCGAGGCTCGCGTTCCTGGTGAGTGTAAGTGTCACTTGTGTAAATGGTTCTTTCACTATGAGGGGAAGAGAGTGAAGGTGAGTTTCAGGTTGAAAGGGATCAGTCCCAACTCGGCTAGGAACACACAACACAAAAGGACATACATAGCTTCTGGCAGAGCAGTCCACTCGGATGCGGCAGTCACAACATACAAGGTAAGATAACATGTACAACACTCATGGATCAGTCTGAATGAGTGCAACGATTGTTACAGCAAGGTTCTTCTGAAAGGTCCGTCTGATGTCCAACAGAGCAGTCGACACGGACGGGACAACATTAACAACATATACAACACATTTCCATTAATAGATTATGTATTACAACAAATGAATTAGTTCAGATGTAGAACACAGGTTATAACAACATGCATTACAAGTGTTAAAGGTTAGTCTTACAACAAGTACAATACATGTGTGAAAACGTGCTGGCCTGTTAATAGGCTTATGAATTAAGCAAAAGTTCCAAGACACATCATTACACCATACATCACTAACCCCGTCAGCGGGGCATTGGAGCCACTACTTACTCCTCAAAGAAAATATTATAGACTCTCTTGGATATGTGGGAGGAGTTGAGTTGAAAAGTCTTTTGCATGTACAAATGAGGGGGTATTCATAGCCAAGGGTGAAACTGACCCTTGTGGCTATTCGACTACCCTCATGACCGTTTGACTTCCATGACCTTTCGATTTACATGACTCTTTGTTCAACAAGTGTGTCTCTTGGACTTCCACATTACATCACATTGATTGACAACAAGCCCATAGTGGAGATGTGGGCGACATGACTCACGATGTGACTCGACATGAATTGACATGAAAATGCTAGTACATTCGTGCTGCTGCTGGAGTGCATGTCGAGCTATAGTGTCGCTGAGTGATGGATGTCTTCATGGTGTATCATAGCTTCACCTCCACATGGAGAAGTGCACGGAGTCTTTGATGGTCCATGGTTCGCTTGATAAAGCTTTAGCATGTTGTTCCTTGCTTGCATGATGGAAGGCTTGATAGGCTCATCTGTTTGCAAAGGTGTATGTTCGTCTCGTTCGTCCACCTCATATGCTTTGTTCATTGATTCGTTGGTGAACCTGTCATTCTACATGTGCTCCCTTCGTTCATCCCATTCGTCGTCTTTCCATGTTCGTTGGTGTACCTGTACCTACAGTCACTCATGACAAGGCGATATCAAATCCAAAACCTCCTAGTCTACCATAACACATGATCATTCAGATGTAGGTGACTAGGAGAGGCAACAAGGCTATGATGCGGGATGATGGCTCCAGGAAACTGTTGATGAAAACTACACAAGAGTCACCGAGAGATGGAGACATGCAATTTGAGTCGACAATGATTGTCTACAAGGTCTGGTTCGTCTAGGAGGCAAATGGTGCAAATTTTGGGAGGAACAGTCCAGGCTACTAGAAGGCAAGGCAGGCATGCTCTGTGCATTTTTAGAACGAACGGGCAATAGGGTTGGAAAACTAGATTTGCGCAATTTTCCAGAGGAACGGGCCGGGCTGCATGAAGGGTCAGCAGGCAGGGATTGCATAGTTTTTTTGGGGAACTTCCCGGGAGATTGGAAGCCAAAACTACGTAATTCCCAGAGGAAACTGCCAGTTTCCTGCTGGGGTCACTGGCAGCCAAAACTGCGCAATTCCTAGAGGGAACTACCATTTGGTTGCCTAGGAGACTGGCAGCAAAAACTGCGCAATTCCCAGAGGGAACTGACAATCTGTTGCTAGGGGCTGCTGGCAAGGAAATCTGCACTAAGGTTGGGAGGTCAGCCTGCTGATCATCTCTGTGCAATTTTTGAGTTGAGTTGACTCATGGGCAGCAAAAGGTCTGCTCATGAACACTGCACAATTTCTGAGATGAACAATTGATTGACTATTGGGATGATTGATTGGGAAAACTGCGCAATTTTCTGGGGGAGATAGGGATGGAAACTTGGTGTCTGTCTAGCCTGTCTGCACAATATCCTCAGTTAGTTGAGTGAGTGAGGTCAATGGTATTTGCACAATTTTTGAGGAGAGTCAGTCTTAGGGTGACTACCGGGTCGGACTGTCTGGGTGTCTAGCATGAGAGTTGATTGGATTTCTTGCGAGTAGCACAACTTGAAAAGACTAACTTGGTGCTTCTGCACTATTTTGGTTGACAGACGATCGAGTCGATGGAGGGGTGATGGTCCAACTGTCAGAGGGGAGTCTAGTCGTCGGGACTTCAACAAAAATGACTAAGTGTGTGAATGATCGAAAGATGCATAGGTGATCATGAAAACGCACACTCACATGACTCGACGATGAAACGAATCAAACCATCTAGACACACATGTTCAACATGATTGACCGATGGTGCAAGTGATAAGCGCGAAACTCGTGATTGACCGTTCATTGATTGAGATGATGCTTGCGCGACATTGAATGTGACTTTGTGTGTGAGTGCGATATATGCTTTCATAGCGAACACAACAAGCACATACGAAGCGAACACTTTGAGCATAACCAGAACATGGTCACAAGCATGACTTAGACATTAGGATGTAGAGACTTGAATGCAATGAACAAGAAATGCGGATATAAAGACTCACACGAGCTCACGGAGTGAACCCGCGTGTGTGCTGTCATCAAGTGAAACTCTCAAGGGAGGCTCCAAAATTGGTGCAGGCCAAAATTTTGGAGGGTGGTTATAGCCGCTACAATGTTGTATTATCTGGTTTATTTCACCTACTTGTTTATTTATTAACAATTTATTTAATCATATAAGTACTAAAAATAAACACAAATAATGTCTCAACCATCTACATATCAACAAATGAAATAACATACAAACACACAAGGGACACTGTTATTTTTGGACAATCCTCCCTGGAAAAACCCAACTTGGGAAAACTGATGCAACAGGTCTGAGGGTTTTATTATTAAGCAACTTTCTTGAGTACAACTAGGCTTCCAAACTGTCTCACCCAATAGAGATATCTATCTAGCAGTAATACCTCTCTTTGGAAGCAAATATTTAATAAGTCTACTCCACGAAAATCTCTCTGACGCTTCTTTGAAGCTCTATGTCAGCCCTCATGGCCTCGACGTCACTCAGAATCCCCTGCGTTAGCCTTCTGTTGCTTTGTGCTGGCTCTCTGGCCCTTTGCGTCACCCACATAGGCCCTGCTAGTCTATGGGCAATCACTCTCGCCCTTTGTGTGGCTCCTGCTCGCCTTGTGTAGCCTCCTCAATCTCTGCACTTGTCCTTCAACAATATCTTTGCCTCTCTGTTATGCACTCACTGCCCCTCATTGTAGCTTATATTACTTGTTCGAATTTCCTCAGCAAACCCCGCTCCAGAAAATCGAACTAACTGATCAATCTTGGTGTATGTCCAACTGACCCTCAAGCCTCCTCTTATACTTTTTCTGTTGAGTCTTCAACGGCCAAGATTAAATCTCTAATCAATGGCTAAGATTAGATTTGGCTTGATCCATGTCATTTAGAACATTCTCACCCAATTTTATATTAATACCCATTAATACTTTAATTTTCCTAAGTTTAGACTTAGGAACTCCATTAAAGATATCAATTATTTTAATATCTCTCTAATCGAGTGGAATTTCCCCAAACCATTTCTAGGTCTTGGATATCTCATGTGCTTAAGCCTCTCCACCAATTTTCATGGCTAGAGCACATCCGATGCTACCCCAAATCAACAGTCCCTCTTAGCGAAGAATGTGCTCTAGTAATGCTCCACTACTGAACATCACACTGATCATTTAGCACCGGTACCTATGCTAATGCTTGGCCTGCTGCTCAACATCCTCTGCAGTGTTGCCCATGGCTCTGACACTACCACTACTACATCTGTACTGCAGCTCCCTCTGCATCCATGTTGTTCCTGGTTCTCTCCTCCCAACACTGCATCTACACTGCAGCTCTCTCTCAATATGCTGCATCATGCTTCCCATAACACTACCACTGCCATTGCTACACCGCAACTCAGTTGCCGAGAAGCAAGTAACTAATCTACCCAACTACTGACATCCTTTTCATCTTGGAACCCTCTTGATGTTGAAGCTACATCTGCTGCTATTTGGAGCTTTCTCTGCTGCCTCTGCGCTACTGCAAACACTTCTGTGCCTCTCACACTACTCCAACCTCTTCTGTGCCTTTGTACACTACTGCAACCACCTCAGTGCCTCTCGCACTGCTGCAACCCCCATTGCACTGCTACAGACCTTTGCACTCTAGCACTGCACTGTCTCTCCATCCACATCTTGTTCCACCTGAGATCTGTCATCCTGATACTCTTATTCGGGGCTACCATAGCTAGATATGATCCAAGAATTTGGGTACTTCAAGGACCCTGCCCCTCATCTTCTATAGTCCTCCTGACTACAACTCGATGTTTCCCCACCGCTTCTCTAGAGGTGCATGAGCACTCATGGCATAGTCGTCATCCGTCTCGACTTATTTCTCCGCCTTAGCCAGAGTTGCCTTGGAGTTAGAAGCCTCTCCCTTATTCTTCTTCCTGGGACACTAGGTTGCATAATGACCCAACTCCCCACAATGGAAGCACTTTACCTTGGAGATGTCCTTCTTCTTCCTCTTCCCCTGTTGTCCCGCAGATGCTAGAGTCGCATCCTCCTCCTCTTTCTTGATTTGACCTCCTTTGCTGCTACTTCCTACCTTGGTCAACCGTCTGATCTCTTCTTGGAAAAGAGCTTCCCACATCTCTTCCCATCCTGGAAGATCAGCTCTGCCAAAAATGATTTGGACAAATGTCTCCCAATCCTTGGAAACTGCATTCACGACGATCCTCACCATGAAATCTTGATCCGGTGTGGCCCCTATGGAAGTAAGTTGGCCCTGAATCTCTTGCAACCTACTAAGGTACAAATCTATCTGCTCCCCCTTCTGCATCTGATATGACCTCAACTGATTCTCCAACAACTTCCTTTGCACGGAAGTGCCCTGATACAATGTCGTCAAAGTATCTCACATCTCCTTTGCCATGTTCTTCTCGGCAATATGTGATATCACATGATCCTTGACTCCATAAAGGATTATGCACTTTGCCTTCACCATTGCATCCTGATACCTTTTATTATCAGCTGGGTCAACTGGGATAGCCACGGTTCTCAAGGAAAAGCCCTTGATGTGATGTCTATCTAGAACATATAGGATCCTGGCCTTCCAGATGACAAAGTTGGATGCCTTGTCCAACCTGTCCTGATCCCTCAATCTGTTCATTTCCATCTCCACTCTTCTCCTGGACTCCCTCTGAGTCTCGACTTCCTTCTTGGAAGTTCTCTCCTAGACTACCTCTGAGTCTCAATTTTCCTCCTGGAAATCCTCCTGCCAACTGTTGAACTACTCCTCTCCGATCCTCTTTGCAACTGCAAAACTCAGATCTAGATTTCTTGGCTAGAAATCCCTTAAGGCAGCGGCTCCCTCTACCTTGGTTTTGTCCTGTTAGGTACTGTTCTGTTTCGACAATAATAACACCCACCAAATTTCCAATACACAATCTTCCCATAACTCCCTAGGTCCCAACAGCTGAATAAAATGAGCCTCTTAGCTCTGCGCAATCCCGACAACACTAAATCACTCCTCTGTCCAACTACGTCAAGCCTAACTGAGTAGGATGACATGGCTCTTCGTGAGCCTCATCTGCCTTCCTTTGCCTCTGCGTTGGACCTCTCTCTAGATCGAAGTGATGACACATGCCCTCTGCATCACTCATTCTTTGCTGCTTTCTACTTAGGAACAACTTTTGTCTCTTGGGACAACTGTTTCTGCTGCAAATTTTCTGATTTAGTTGGTGCCTTTAGCTCTCCTGTGATCTGCCATGCTTTGATACCATGTTGGAATTTCTAAGTCTAACAAGTAAAAAATTATCCTATATTATCTGGTTTATTTCACCTACTTGTTTATTTCTTAGCAAGTTATTTAATAGTATAAATACTGAAAATAAACACAAATACAGTCTCAACCATCTATAGGTCAACATCTGGAATAAAATACAAACGCATAAGGGACACCGTTATTTTTGGACAATCGTCCCCGGAAAAACCCAACTTGGGAAAACTGATGTAACAGTTGTGAGGGTTTTATTATTAAGCAACTTTCTTGAGTACAACTAGGGTGCCAAATAGGCTCACCCAATAGAGATATCTATCTGGCAGTAATACCTCTCTTCGGAAGCAGATATTCAACAAGTCTGCTCCACGAAGCTCTACGTCAGCCCTCATGGCCTCTATGTCACTTAGAAGCCCCCTGCGTCAACCTTCTATTTCTCTACGTTGGTTCTCTGGCTCTTCGCATCACCCACGCAGGCCCTTCTAGCCTCTACGCAATCACTCTGGCCCTCTGCGTGGCTTCTGCTGGCTCTGTGTAGCCTCTTCAATCTCTGCGTTGGTCGTTCGACACTATCTCTGCCTCTCTATTATGAAATCGTTGCCCCTCGCTGCAACTTAGATCACTTGTTCAAATTTTCTCTGCAAACCCTGCTTCAGAAAATTGAATTGACTGATCAATCTTGGTGTATCTCCAACTGACCCTCAAGCCTCCTCTTATACCTTTTCTGTTGAGTCTTCAATAGCTGAGATTAAATATCCAATAAATGGCTAATATTAGATTTGGATTTATCCATGTCATTTAGAACATTCTCACCCAGTTTTATATTAATACCCATTAATACTTTACTTTTCCTAAGTTTAGACTTAGGAACTCCATTATAAAATTAATTATTTTAATATCTCTCTAACCGGGTGGAATTCCCCCAAACCATTTCTGGGTCTTGGAGATCTCATGTGCTTTAGCTTCTCCACCAATTTTCATGGCGAGAGCACATCCGATGCTACCCAAAATCAATAGATTGGAGGGACAATAGACCCATGTGTAGGTGCATGAGAAGAGAAGGTCATGTGCATGAGTTGAGATCCAAGCCAAGCCTCCGTTAGTGAGAAATAATTTCAATCCTTGATAACAAAATAATAATCTTTATAAATTATTTAATATTAGGGCCATAACTTGAGCCTTGTTGGGTGCACACAAAATAGCATTGTAAGGAGGGGTATTAAGGGACTATGTAGTAGTGAAGACATATCATTCTTATGCTATGCATAGCTAGCAAGGAGGGGGATTAGTCAGTTATGTGGGTCTAGTGAAGTTGGCGACGAGATTTTTTTTTCCTGGATCATATCTGGGAGCAACCATTAATCACTAAGAGATTTTGTGTTGCCTAAAATTTGCATTTTTGGTATCATGGTATAACTAGGGAGTGGCTAGTTGTAGAAATATAAGGTGAAAATGTTCTTACACTGGGTGGAAAATTTCTCACCCTCAGTTAGTTGAATGGACAAGTATCCATTTCAGGTAAATTTAAAATATTTCTTTTGTTGTATATGTTTTTTCGTCAAGTGAATTTATGAAGGTATGCATACACTTAATGAGATGTATTGATAATAGATGAAAGAGTAAATGTGGATGTAAAAATGTTATTGCATAGCAATGAATTTGTTAATCATAAAAGATCATTTTTAAAATTCATGTTACAATAGTTAATTAATAAAATCCTTGAGTGGCATAGATGTTAATTTGGCAGCTGAGGGAAAAGTTCCCTCCTTTGGAAAACCTTCCTCATCATGAAAGACCCCTCCTATCCCTTAGAAGAATTTAATTTGGTCAAGGAAAAATTTAATTTTTGAAATAAAACCCATAATTACACAAAAGTACAAGTCAACCTGGGCAAGGAAATTTGACCTCCCTAGACACATATAAATACACCTCATGTCACATCATTTGGAGGCATCATCATAACACATCTCCTTCTTCTCTTGGAGGTTCGACTACTTCTGAAAATTGCAGGTATCTTTCACACGTGCGAGGATGAGAGAGAAGATTTATGATTGGGTTGAACTCTATATTTGACCATCCCTTGACCAACATTGACTTTTTGGAGTTTGGGATTGGTTTGACTTGAGATCTTGCATCTTTTTGGGAGGCCGAATTCTTTAGCAAGGAGGAAGAAATTTTCTGGGCACTTTGAGCTTGGTTTACTCTAGATCTACAACTAGGGTTTAAACGGAGTTTGACTTTGACTTTGACCAATTTTAGAGAACTGTTTTGGGACTATTTTGACTAAACTTTGACCAGAATTCAAGGACACACTTTTTTTTGTTGACTTAGATCTTTTGGATGTTTGTTGACTATTGATCGTTGACCGTTTGTGACTACTACAACTGTTGTTGACTTTGACTAGAATTGTAGATTTGACTTGTTGACCAAATTTGTCTATTGGGCTCATCTTTTGGATATTGATTGGTTGGTTTTGTTGGTTAGTCAAAGGTTTGAATTTGACTCTTTATTGATGAATTGGAACATTGTAATCTCTCTGCTAAGCATTTGATCACAAACTAATAGAAGAAGATTTTGAAAGGGTTTCCCCCCATGTGGGGTTTTTCCCTGTCTTTGACCAAATCTTGTGTCTCTTGTTATTTTCTCTTGGTTTTCTTCTATTTTACATTATATTTACTATACTATCTACAATTGTTATTTGCTATTGGAAGATTAAATTGATTTGAAAGTGATTGCTAATTAAAGAAAGTATTGGGCTAAGTGATTGTACCAAGCATAGAATAATGGAAATTTAACATGGAATCAAACCTGAGGTGAAGGCAAGCCTTAAGGAAACAAGAGACAAGATAAATAATCTTTGGAAGAATCTAAAGGAGCCTATTTTATTTGGTCAATATGTCTACCTCTTACTTCAAGGATATAGAGAAGTCGGGTGACTCATCAAATTTTGTTGCTTGGAAGATCAAATTGGAAGCCATATTGGATGACAATGATGTTTTGGAATATGTGGAAGGAAAAGTATCTAAGCCATTGGAAAATGCTGTTGCTATTACTAAGACCAAATATAAGGGTGAGCTCAAAGCCAATAAAATTCTTATTGATTCTTTGAAAGATTGTTTGCTTACTTATGTTGGAAATTGAAGAAGTGTTGGCTTGATGGGCCTTGACCTAGGTTCAACATTAAGTAGCCAAGAAAATCCCTACACTATTGGCCCTTTCAACATCAATCCATAGAGCACGGATTGAAGTCTCACCCGAAGCAGTATGGGGGGATGTAGGAACCAAGTTTCCGCACCCTGAAATGGTTTTGATGTCGAGTATATGCCCTAACCTTCCTTCGAATAGATAGATAATCCCTTTAGGGCTTATCAAAGTACTTCTCTTATTCATCCTCGAAGCCTTTGCGAAGGTCTTCGATCATCCTTCGTGGATCCTAAATAGATAGATTAGGCACTTGCGCGCCTCTGTAATTTCTCTACTTCTGTATCTACTCAAATCCGTTTAAGTATTGCTTACTTTAACATGCATTACGGTTATCTTCGCGTAAACAAATATTCCTACTTGCGTTCATATGACACTGTAAAATACATATATTCACGCATCAATATAGCATTAATTCATACTCCAGTATTCAACATAACATAATCACAACATTCCTAACAGAAGTAAACTAATGCATACACAGATAATTACAGAATGCTTCTCTTTATTAATAATCCATATTTCCAGTACAGACTCTGACCACCCTGCGCACATAGTTGCAGGGGCCCACGCACTCAACTACGGACTTCTACCTTAGGCCTCTACGCACTCATCTGCAAAGCCTCTTCCTACACTAAGACTCTTCACTCTTAGCTCTCACAAACCCATGAACTTACTCAGAATTCTGCCAAAACTTGTGACTTAGCTGCCTTAGACTCTTCTAAGACTCCCCTTTTTATACAATCCCATGGTCTGCGGACCAAGGGAAGATCTCATCAAGCCGACACAACTATCTAAACCAAGGGTGGAAAACCCTTTTTGATTGCTTACATCTTCGCGCTCCGCAGCCACAAAATGCGGAGACTTTACATTCTTTCCTACAAAATTTGGGCTTTTTGCCCCAAAACTTGGGCTTTGACCCCAAAATTGACCCTAGGGGACCCGTTCCCAATAGGCCCCCAACACAAATCTTGTGACTCGCCCTTGAGTCACTCTGTTGGAGTGAAGACCTTGTCGTGAATACCTCCCATCTCCATTTGTACCATTGCGACTTTGACAGTGCATTGTGCTTCCGCCTGCTTCATCTGCTCGACCAACTGCTCCGTCGTTGGCCCTGCACCATCTACCTGTACCTTCTGCTGTGCTTTATGAAGACTAGCCAGTTTTCCTTCAATGGTGGCCATGAGCACATATGCTTCGTATAGCCAAGGCTTCAATCGAGCCTTCAATAATGCTTCCCTGTGCTATGTTGCATCCACCTTCTCTTTCAATGCCTTTACTACCTACAACTTTTCTAGCCTTTGGGTAATGGCGACGGTGCACGCCGTCACTTTAACCTCGTCATATCGCTACTGTAGCTCCCGCACCTCTGTTTCCATCCTCTACACATTGGAATCCTCCTGTAAGTTGGTGATTACTTCGAGCGACTACTCGAAGAGCGCAATGAAATCCTTTATTGCGTTATCTATGGCTACAACAATGTCCTTAACAGTTGCCTCGTGTTGGTCTCTGACTTCTAGCGGAGTCGAAGGCTAGGTCTTCAACTCAAGTTCTGCAATATTAAGGTTCAGTTCAAACTAAACCTTTGCCATCTTTGTTCTCGTGTTGCGCACTTTGACAACGAGCTTCCGAATTCTCACATCCACTAGCTCATCTTCGGGAATTTCTAGTTCTGGGACAGACATGCATACCTCAGCCACAACCTTGGTCGCGCGCTCATTCTTGTCCATGATGGTCTTAAAGAGATCAATAATGGAGTTCTTCTGTGCAACCATCTAAGCGTTGTTCACCCTTTGCTCACTGATAACGTGCCCGAAGTTCCACGATCACACCATCCTGCAAAGTGTGAAGGGATTCACTTGGAAGCGTGGCCAAATTGAGTCCAACCCCTTGAGGGCATTGACAGTGGCCTTGTAAGCTTTTGCTTCTGTAGTCAGCACTCCTTCCAACAGCGCTATTGCCTGGGGATCCAGTGTGCGCACCATCCCTGCTGCTTCTAAGGTGTCAGGCACAAAACTAGTTGACGCCGTGCTACTCTGTCCCACATTGGTCTGTACCTGTGATGCCTAGATCTGCAACTTGCGCAAACCCGTCTAAATGGCATCCAAGGCTTGTATCTGCTGTTTCTCGAATTGCTGCAGCAATTCCACGGTTGCATACCTTACCGCATCACCAATGTCATTCAAATCACCTTCAGTCAAGGTGATTGGGTCGAGGGAAGTCTTGCTAGCCTTGTAATTCTTCCGCGGCCCTACTTTTTCCTGTTCCCTGGTGCGCTTAATCCGGAACAAAGTAGTCTCCAGGTCCACTCCTCCCTGCTCTGATTAATGTTCTTCCTCCTCTGTCTCTGGGGAAGATGACTTCTGACTCCTGTTAGAGTCGTGGTCCTCCTCTTCTTCCTGTCCTCCTATTTTCTTCGCGGAAACGCGCTTCGCCTTGGTTTTATCCTCAACCTCCTTCTTCCTTTTCTCGTCCAATTGTTTCATATTTAGCCTGGCCTCTTCATTTTTTTTCTTTGCTGTAGTCTTGTGAGACCCAGCTGTCAAGTCCAAAGCAGTGCGCCAATTTGCCGGCCAGCGGTCGAGGACCGCTGTGATCACATCGTCTGTGGCCAGGTATGGAAGGCCATACCACTTTTTTTCAAGATCCTTCCACACACGCATGGAGACATGGTGGAAGTCTACTTTGAAATCCACATACTCTGTCAGCTGATCAAAGACTGTCGTCAACAATCGCAGCTTGCGGTTGATGGCCATGTGGATATTCATCTCCATCAAGATCCAAAAGGCCTTGCTGTCCTTGACCCTTTGGGGGTCCTTCATAGCCCAAAGTGAAGTGAACTTCACCACTTCCAGTAGGTCCTGCACTACCAGAGGAAACTGACTATCCTTTGGTAACTCCCACATGACCAGCACTATGGACAACATCAACCATGCATAGTGAAACATTTTTCTTTGATCCCGTGTCTCTCTGCAGTTTGCGAGGAACTCCCTGCAGAGGTAGCGCACCCAATTGAACTGTATGCCCTCCGTGCACTGGGCCACTAATGACACTATTGGTGCTGACACTTCATCTGTGTGACACTTCCTCATAATCTTTCCTGTCAGGATCTGAGTGACTACCTTGACCGCGAGGTTGGTTATGCTAGTGATGGAGACTTTACATTCTTTCCTACAAAATTTGGGCTTTTAGCCCCAATAATTGGGCTTTTAACCCCAAAATTGACCCCAGCAGACCCGTTATCCACAATTTTTATTTGCTATTGGAAGATTAAATTGATTTGAAAGTGATTGCTAATTAAAGAAAGTATTGGGCTAAGTGATTGTACGAAGCATAGAATAGTAGAAATTTAACATGGAATCAAACCTGCGATGAAGGCAAGCCTTAAGGAAACAAGAGACAAGATAAATAATCTTTGGAAGAAGCTAAAGAAGCCTATTTTATTTGGTCAAGATGTCTACCTCTTACTTCAAGGATATATAGAAGTCAGGTGACTCATCAAATTTTGTTGCTTGGAAGATCAAGTTGAAAGTCATATTGGATGACAATGATGTTTCAGAATATGTGGAAGGAAAAGTACCCGAGCCGCTGGAAAATGCTCTTGCTATTACTAAGATCAAATATAATAAAGGTGAGCTCAAAGCCAATAAAATTCTTATTGATTCTTTGAAAGATCGTTTGCTTACTTATTGATTCTAAATTTGAGATGAAATATCTTGATTTCATGCATTACTTCATGGGATTAGAAGAGTGGAAAAATCCCAGAGAGATTTTCCTTTCTCAAGGAAAATATCTGGTGAAACTGTTGGAAATATTTGGAATGGTAGAATGCAAGTCCTTGGACACTCCAATGGAGATGAATTTTAAGAAGTTATGTGGAGATGTTGCTGGACCTGACTTGGCGAATCTCTTTGAATATCGATAGTTGATTGGAGAATTGATGTTCCTTGTAAACACCTTTCTAGACATTTGTTTTGTAGTGAACATTTTGAGTAAATTCATGAAAGAGCCTCTTCATGCACATTGGGTTATTGCCAAGCATGTGCTAGGATATTTTCATGGAATGATTAATCTTGGTATGAGATATACTGCTAATGATGTGAAACTTCATGGGTACACTGATGCTGACTGGGTTGGAAATATTATTGAAAGGAATAGCACATCAGGGTGTTGCTTTGGCTTTGGGTTCTACCATGGTATCTTGGATGAGAAGTGTTGGTGGCTAGATTTGCATACTTTTACTCTCTTTTACCCTGTTATTTTTATCCATTTCATGCCAATAATGGTTAATCAATATCTTAAAATGCACAGGTATACCTCTTGTCATGTCTTTATGGATTATTGTTCAATGAAGCATAGTCGTAGGGGATTATTACCTAAGTGGCTTGATAATTTAGTTATTTCTACAGGTTTGGAGGGAGAATGACTAGGACCGTGATTCACTGGATGATACCGTCAAATTTGGCAGCGCTATCCTTGGATACTGGTTGCAACGGTGAATCAATCTTTCGATTGGCACAATGCTATCTTTTACATTTTTTTTTTTGTTATGATAACCACCATCTAATTAAAGGAAAACAATGTCGTAATTCTAGGAGTTGTATTATTGACAAATCATATAAAGTAGACTTGTGGGTTGTGAAAGCTATCGCTATTAAGAGTCGTTAAGGTTACAGGAGAAATACTCTAACTTTGAGTCTGTAACAACATACTTGTAATATTTCATTAATTAATGGCAGTTTGATCTTTTGAGCATATCGTGATTTGTTGATCTCACCACAACCCTAATCAGGAAGTTGGGCCCACTCTCTTGACTAGGTGCTGCAGGATTAGATGTGTTTTAGGTTTATTTCTATGAGTTTATTATTGCTGTGAATGTTTATCAATGTGTTGTTGTGAGTCCTAATTGTTGTTACTCTTATTGATATTACAACTATTACTTGCTATTACTCTTATTTGCTGTTATAGTTATTACTTGTTGTTACTCTTATTTGCTGTTACAATATTGCTTGTTGTTACACATTGATGAATTTATAATTAATGTTCAATGTTGGGTAGGGAAACTGTGGCCTGCATATACAATGCACGATAGCCTTGAAACAACTAGAAGAACCCCAGGTTGAAAATTAAATGTGGATTGGGTGAATTGCATGGTTCATACTTGGACACCAACATTTTGGCATTGTTGTTGGGGAGGCTATCAAAGGCGCAAAAGTATGACCAATATTGACCATAGGAATGATCTCTCATCCTGGGGAAGGAAGCTTATACCTTTCTCTAGGTCCTGAGTATTAGATCATTTGGTTGTTTGGTTTCTTTTCTTTCTTGTTCTTAGGCTGATTCTCTCATCCTGGGGAAGGAAGTTTTTATCACCTTGCTCCAGTTCTGGAGATTTAGATTGCTTTATAATGCTTTCATAAGTATTGCTTGTAGAGAATTTCTACAAATCTAGCTCTGATACCATGTAGAAAATCTGATGGTAGGTTAAACCGATAATGCAATATAAATCAAAGCATAATACTATAACCTACTTCTACTATCAATTTGCGGAAGCTTAAAGATCGAGCTGAAAAATATAACAAGAAGAAGAAGAATCAATGGCACAATAAACATGAAAATACTTTGGGGAAAGCCTAAGCTAAAAACCCCACACTATTGTATTATCATACATGGTGGAAATACATAGCAATTATACATATCCTTAGCTCTCACAGCTAGCCAACTCTCAGTACAATCCTCACAGATGCTCATAGGCAATCTTGGCTTCTCTCCAACCTTCCTCTCTGCCCTCCAAGCTCCTATTTCCTTGCATTGTTCCTTGTGGATGATTTTCCTTCAACCAAGTGGATGATCTCCTTTCAAAACTACACAATCCTAAAGGATGATGCCTTGACTGCATGCATGAGTTTTCTTTATAAGAAAACACATGCAATTGATAGTACACTGTCCTTGGTATTTATCTCAACTGGGTCTTTTTCAGAATAGACATGCATGAGTTTTTGATGAGAGAACCTTCAGTTAACTGGAGTAGCACTAGTTGAGTTCATGCATGCATCAACTGACTGATAACTCACTATTAGTTCCTCAAACAATTTGGAACTAATTTAACTGGACTTAACTCAATAAACTGAGTTAACTAATTACAACTCAAATATAACTCAATCTTATCTCCTTAATTTAAGGGATAACTCTTGCATGAATTCAGAAGGACTTCTAACTTGAATTTCTCTAACTAACTAATTTAAAATAAATTAATTAATTATTTCCAAGTAGCTGTTAAGACTAAATTCGATTTTAATTCATAACTTAATTCAAGGAAAAATTAAATTGGAATATTCTTGTTGCCATATTTCAACACTCCCTCTCAACAAGAAAGGGATTATCTTCCTCCCTAATCCTGTCTCTATGGAACTTGAATTTACACTTTGACAATGCCTTTGTCAAAATGTTAGCATCTTTCTCCTCTATCAAAATATATACTGCAACACCATGATCCTCCTCGACCTGTGAAAAGCCACGGATAACAAATCTTGCCTTGTGCTTCTCCACACTACCATCAGCAGCTTGCTTTACCTTGTAAAGCCAATGGGAACTCACAACTGACTTGTTCTCTAGTCTCAGAACCACGTCCCAAACACTGTACAAACTATGGAGTCATACTCCTCTACCATAGCATCAACCCAAATCAGCTGTTGCACTGCTTCCTCAAAGGAAGATGGCTCGGTCTCAACACATTCCCTAGCAAGGGCCATGTATCCAGTGTACCTCTCAGGTGACCTCCTCTACCTGTGCTTAGAAGATGGTGCTCCCACATTTTCTCTTGCATCATCCAACAATATGTTAGATTCTCTTATGTGCTTTCATCCATCTCTGGAAGACTCTGCTTGAGTGGATGTCTCCACTCCTGGAACCTATGCATGCAGCTGCTCCGCATCAGTTTGAGGCTCCTCCTCCTTAGGAACTAAGAGTTCCTCCACAGCCTGTAGTTGGATCTCCCTCTCAAGGGAAACTCGCATGGACTTCTGCTCATCAAACTTGAGATCTCTGCGAACCACTGTCCTCTGACTGGTAGGAAAGTACACCCGATAGTTGTGAGGTGTATCAGTGTACCCCACAAGTATCCCCAACTTTGTTGTCAGCTCAAACTTCTTCTGTGCATCCTTTGTCACATGGAAATATACCGATGAGCCAAAGATCCTGAAGTGACCCACATCTGGTCTCTTACCGGAGAAAGCTTCCTCTGGTGTCTTCATCCTAAGTATGCGATGCGGGCTTCTATTTTGCAAATAGACCGCTATGTTGCATGCCGCAACCCACAAGTGAAGTGGTAGGCCTTGGTCATGCAACATTGCCCGTGCTGCCCCTACAATAGTTCTGTTCTTCCTCTCATCCACCCCATTCTGCTGTGGGTTATGAGGTGATGTCAAATATCGTTTAATTCCTTTCGCTGCACAAAAGTCCTTAAACTCTTGAGAGACATATTCTCCACCGTTGTCACTTCTCAAGACCTTGATCTTCTTCCTTGATTCTTTCTTGACCAAAGCTTTTAACTCTCAAAACTTTGTGAAAGTTTGGTCCTTCTTCTGCATGAAATAAATCCAACATTTATGAGAATAGTCATCAATGAAAATCACATAATACCTTTTCTTCTCTATGGATTCCATCGAGAATGGTCCACACAAATCAGTATGAACTCGCTCTAAGATAGCCTCTGCTCGACTGTCTCGACCATGAAAGGAAGACTTGGTGTACTTTCCCAAGGTACAACCTTTTCATGTGTCAACTTGCTCAAGTTTACCTTTGGGAAGTCCTATAGATATCTATTGCATTATCTTCAAAGCCCCATGATGCAAATGGCCCAACCACCTGTGCCACAACTCACCAATGTCTTGGCTTTGCATCAATTCTGCTTTCGTACTCAATGCTGCACAATCATCTACCTCTAGTTTATAGAGATTCTTCACCCGAATCCCTATCCTCTTGGTCTGACCCATGTCTCTGTGTCTTAGGAACGCCTTTCCTTTATTGAAGACAGCATCATAGCCTTTGTCCTCCAACATCGCGACTGATACCAAGTTCTTCTTCAGTCTAGGCACATACATCACATCTATCAAGGTGAGAGGAGCTCCATGCTCCCTCTGAAAAGCAACCGTGCCCACTCCTGAAACACGATAACTTTCGTCGTCACCCATCTCTATGCGCATCTTGAGGTCTTTCTCCTCCAAGGCACTGAATAAAATTTTATCACCGGTCATGTGGAATGAGGCTCCACTGTCAAGATACCAAACACAACCCATCATCGATGACACCATGCATGTGATGAGGGTAAAGTCCATTTCGAACTAAGAGGATAATCCCTCACCTTCCAATCCTCCCGAGGATCCCTTCTTGGACTTCTTCAATGGGCATAATGTCCCATCTCGTGATAATTAAAGCATCTCACTTTAGATTTATCACCTTTCTTCCCTCCATGAGAGAAATTCGATTTGGAATGGGACGCCTTCCCCTTCCCTTTCCTTGCCTTACTTGCTAAGGTCAGATTTTCTTCATCATCATCCTTGGATGAAGAACCATCTTGTGTGCTCCTCTTGATCTCCTCCTGCATGAGATCCGACCACAATCGTTTCCAATTGGACAGTTTCTCCCTTCCATTCATAGAGTACTGGTAGCTATTCCAACTCTTTGGAAGGCCAAGGAGAGCGAGGCTCACTATATCATTATTGGTAGTAGTTATTCCCACACTGCTAAGCTCATCTCTGCAGGTGGTGAGCTTGTTCAGATATGTGGAAATAATATCGCCCTTATCCATCATGATTATTTGAAGCTTATCCTTAAGCACCAATTTCCTCTGGTCACTATTGTTCTGATAGAGGTCCTTCAATTTCTTCCACATTGAAAATGGAGTATCCTTCCCATGGAGACTTGAGACAATATGGTCTCGAACTCCCTCAAGCATAATCTATCTCGCCTTCACCACCACCTCTTCCACTCAGCTAACTCGTGTGCATTATTTGAAGCTGTCTTTTGGATTTCTTGATCAATGAATTCCTTCAAGCCAATGTCTTCTAATACAGCCTCCATTCTATCTTTCCATGCTATGGAATTCGAGCTACATTCCAAGGCATACTCGGGTCTCAAGCCATAGAACACCATTGGCCAACCTTGAAGTATGATATGAATTCAATTTGCACCTGCAACCCTGAACTTCAAACTTTGATTTCTCTTCTTAGTATATTGTTCACAGCTCCAATAAACTTGGCTCTGAAACCATGTAGAAAATTCTCTAGTTCTCTATAAATCTCGCTCTGAGACCATTGTAGAAAATCTATTGTAGGTTAACCTGATAATGCAATATAAATCAAAGCAGAATATTATAACCTACTTCTATTATCAATTTGTGGAAGCTTAAAGATCGAGTTGAACACATATAACCAGAAGAAGAAGAATCAATCGCACAACACAAATGAAAATAATTTAGGGAAAGCCTCAGCTAAAACCCCAGTATTTGTATTACCATACAAGGTGGAAATACATAGGAATTATACAAAGCCTTAGCTCTCACAACTAAAGCCAGCTCTCGGTACAATCTTCACAGATGCTCACAGGCAATCATGGCTTCTCTCAAGCCTTGCTCTCTGACCTCGAAGCTCCTATTTCCTAGTGTTTTTCCTCTTGGATGATTCTCCTTCAATCGAGTGGAAAACTCATTCACCTAGTGGATGATCACTTGATCTCACACACTGTTAGAACTACGCAATCCTCAAGGAATGATTCCTTCTGCACGCATGAGTTTGCTTTATCAGAAAACACATGAAACTGATAGTGCATTGTCCTTGTCTTTAATCTCAACTGGGTCTTTCTCATAATAGACATGCATGAGTTTCTGATGAGGGAATATTCAGTTAACTGGAGTACACTAGTTGAGTGCATGCATGCATCAACTAACTGTTAACTCGCTATTAGTTCCTCAAATAGTTTGGAACTAATTTAGCTGGACTTAACTCAGTAAATTGAGTTAACTAATTACAAATCAAATATAACTCAATCTTATCTCCTTACTTTAAGGGATAACTCTTGCATGACTTCAGAAAGACTTCTAACTTGAATTTCTCCAACTAATTAAGTCAAAATAACTTAATTAATTATTTCCAAGTAGCTGTTAAGACTAAATTCGATTTTAATTCACAATTTAATTCAAGCACAAATTAAATTGGAATATTCTTGTTTCCACATTTCAACACCATCATTATTGTCTCTCAAGGCACATACCCCGTCTAGATGTTCACAAGGATTTTCTTCTAGGACCATTCATGTCTTGGATTAGTACATCCTCAAGGAATTTCCTCTTTGACTACACTTACCTATTGGATTCCCTACCTCATCCTCAATGAGTATCGGAAACTAGGTTCTTACCCAATCCTCCATTATTTCTTCACAAAGTGAAGACAAGAACAATGTCTCTATATCTCCCTCTTAATTAGGGAGGAGATATCAACCAATCCAAGTGTGTCTCTCAAATACACAAGCTTCTTATTAGAAAGATATTTTGTCAAAATTTCAGCTACCTGCTAATCAGTGGAGATATATTGTAGTTGCAACACCTTGTCTTGCACCAATTTTCATATGTAATGCTACTTGATATTTATTTGCTTCATCTTTCCATGGAATATGAGGTCTTGAGACAACTTGATGCAACTGGTATTTTCACAATGTATAATGGTATGGTCCATCGGTCTTTCAAATAAATCAGATAACAGCTTCCTTAACTAGACATATTCTCTATTAACTTTACATGTTGCAATGCAGTTATCTTCATCACTACTCAAAGCCATTGATTCTTGATTTCTACTCATCCATGAGATCATGGAGGATCCCAAGCTAAAACATCCTTTGATAGTCCTTCTTCCATCTGTCTCACTTCCTCCCCAATCAAAATTTGTATATCCTATCAAATGGATATCATTATTTATATCATACTTCAGGAAGTAATGTATTGTTCCTTGCAGATATCTCAATATATGATTGGCTACTACCCAATGGTCATATTTTAGCTCCATCTGAAATTGGCTAAGAATATTCACTGCAAAACAAATATCTAGAAGTGTGTTCACAAGATACATCAAAGAGCCAACCAATTGTCTATAGTTTGTAGGATCAATAGTGCTTGAATCAGAACTCCTTAACATCTTCAAATTTGCGATCATTGGGGTTGTCATAGGTTTGCATTCCATCATACCAAACCTTTGCAACATCTTAATTACATACTTTCCTTGACCTAGATATATTTCACCAGGTTTTTTCCAAACTTCCAACCCCAAGTAATAGTGCATCTTCCCTATATACTTCATGTAGAATTTCATTGCCAATTGTTTCATTCTTTCTTGAATATGACCTTCCACACCTGTTATGAGAAGATCATCCCTGTATATATGAATGATGATTTATTCATCCTTCACTACTTTAATATAAATATTTGGATTAGCAGAACTCTTTGAAAATTCCAATATTTGTAGATATGTGCCCATCCTAGCATACCAAGCCTTTGGAGCTTGCTTGAGGCCATAAAGTTCCTTCTTCAACCTACAGACATGAGTTTCTCTATTATGTACTTCAAATCCCAAGGGTTGCTCAATATACACTTCTTCACCAAACGTGTCATTTAGGAATATTTTTTTCACATCCATTTGATGGGTGGTCCATCCCATATATGTTTCCAAAGAGGCCAACGATCTTATAGTTGTGTATCTAGTTTTACGTGTAAATGTCTCTTCATAATCAATGCCTTCTTGTTGAGAGATACCCCTATCCACAAACCTTTCTTTGTGCTTGTCAATTCTTCCATTTGTTGCATTCTTAATCTTGTAGATCCATTTGGAAGTTACCACAGATTTGTCATTTGCCTAGGAAATATTTCCCAAACTCCCTTTTTCATTATAGATTGATAATATTCATTCATATAATATTTCCATTCTTGACGATTGGCAGCTTCCTCAAAGGTGAAAGGTTTTTCTTCAATTAACCTTTTCATATACGTTGCATACCCAGAATACCTTTTCAGCTTCTTACTTTCCTTGAATGTACCTTTAGTTGTAGTATGTCCTTCTGCTTCTTGAAGTGTAGACATTAACCAATTTGGTCTTTTCTGATTTTCAAAGATTATGACTTGTTGCACAAGTTCACAGGGACCTTCTTCTTCATTATTGGAATATTATTCTTATTAACTTTGATATTCTTCAAATATAGGCACTTCTTCATCATCATAATTAATTAGGATACCTTTAGAATTCTTATATGCAATTCTTTAATCTAAGATCACATCTTTGCTTACTTCAATTTGGTGCCCCTCCTTTATGTAGATCATATATGCCTTTCAAGAGTTACTATAGCCCACAAATATGCCCTTCAAGCTTGTAAGATCCAATTTCTTCTTTAAAATCTTTTGGACTGTGAATGTATATAGGAAAACCAATATTCAGAGATTATCAACACATGATATCTTTCCAAAAAATTCTTCTTCATGAGTCATGTTGTCAAGTTTCTTGTGTGCACTTTGATTTTGAATATAGACAACTATTTTGGATGCCTTACCCCACATAAATTGAGGTAAGCCTTGATCATGTAACATAACTTTGACACTTTCTTCATTTGTACTATTATTCCTTTCTGCTAATCCATTTTGTTCTAGATTATATGGGACTATCATCTCCCTCTTAATTCTATCCTCCTTACAAAATGATATAAGTTACTTTGATATGTATTCTCCTCCATTATCAAATCTTAGTACCTTGATCTTTCTTTCTATCATATTCTCTATTTTTTCTTTGAACTCTTGAAAATTTTCAAATACTTCATTCTTGGATTTAATTAAATAAATCTAAGTCTTCCTTGAATGATCGTCACTGAAAGTCACATAGTATATATGACCTCCAAGAAATTTTCTAAACATAGTTTTAGAAAATTAGAAAAGAAGAAATATTCTCTTATAATGATAATTCATTGCGATATTAGTTTAGACTTATTATCTTCTTTATGTTACTCTTTGATCTTTTTTTCATCAAGAAATCATCAAACCAAAACATGAATATCAACGACACCAGATGTAAGAACTCAACCAAAGCTAAAACCCCTCTCTAGGGGAAACCCAGTCAAACTCTTCCACTATTCAAATTGAGATAGACCAAGAATTTAGACCTGACCAAAAGACCTTATTCCTCCACCAATTCATCCTTCAAATATGATTTAGTAAACTTCAGTAGTCTCTTCTTTTCCAACAACTACAGCCTAGAAGCAACCCAAAATTTTGGCAACTGGAAACTCCAGAACTTCAGCACAGCTACTCCATAATTTTGACCTAGCTATAGCCCAGCAATTTCAGCCCTTCCATCAACCCATCAACTTCACACATGTGAGATAAAGAGAGAAAAAAATAACTTATTATTCTTGACAAATACCTCCTTCCTCTTTGCTAGGGTTTCCTTCCTCCTCCTTGAATTGTGCACATTGTTTTGCCTCCAGTAATTGTAAATCAAGCTTGTTGGTGATGTGCTTCAAATGAGTCAAGTTGTTTCCCTTTTATAGTGGTTTTTGCCTCTCTGATTAGGCCGACTTTTCCAGGTTGAGTTTAACTTGGTGGAGGAGGCCTAAAATACCTATTTTATATGAAAATAAATTTATTTCTTAATTAACAAAGCCCAAGAAGGGTCTTTTACATTATGACATGGATAAGGACATCTGACATAAACCCTTGAAGCCTACAATGGAAGATTTGACCTAAGAATCATTGACCCAAGCATGAAACACATGGTTTTAAAAAAAAAATATTTTTCTTTCATTTGACAAAAACATTATATCACAACTCAAACACAATTATGAAGACCAATTCTAGTTACATTTTTCAACACTCCTTCTTAACGAGGGAGTTATTCATAATTATATATAGACATAGCTACATGGAAGATCTAAAAATGATATACTCTATGAATAGCCACAACACATGCAGTGCTACAAATTAGATAACTGACCAAGGTACTCTAATCAAGTGGGACTAAGGTGTACTCAATATTTAGCCACTCTAGGTACCATCAGGATTTTAAGCTCTAACACCAACCTAGGGATCTAGGTGTGTATCCAAGGTCATAGCTCCATGGCCAATGCCACCCACATAAGTCTTCCAAATTTCCACATATAAGTCTTTCAAATTTCCTCCCAAGTATCTTGTTTCCACAAGATGCATCATCTCTCCTTTACAATTAAATCAAATATATATCCACCACTCCAAGTATGCTTAAAACGTTCAATATTTTTATGGAGAGATCCTGTAGAATCACAACCCTAATCAGTAATAAACATTTAAAGATATATTCAAGTAAATACAAACCTTTGGGGTCCTCAGTCATCTTGATGCTACTTATATCATTATGAAGTTATCAAATACAACTTGTTTGAAGATTTCATCTTTTATTTCTTTTGTAGCACCAAATAAAGCCCCAGTGCTTCTCAAGTGTTTTACAAATCCACCTGTAGTACTTTTATTCTTCAATGTATTTTCTATAGCTGTCATAATGTGTCCTCTCTCTTAATCAGAGAGATGTACCATTTCTTTTATCCAAGCTCCCTCTCAACTTAGGGAGATCAACAACTTCCTTCTTCATTCTTTCAAGGCTTCATTTATTTCTCATGGCATCAAGGTCAACTTTGATTATCATCATTCTTATAGTTTCCTTCATCATGTTCATCATTATGGACATCTTGAAGATTATGTGCCTACAAAAATATAATATCAAGTACAGCCAATTAGAAACATACATAAGCATGAAGTTAACTATATCAAGATCATGTTAGTACAATAAAAGCATCAAAATATTATACATCAAATACCTAAACCTATTTAGGTTCATAATCAGCAAGAGACACATCTTTTTACATATTAGACTTCAACTTCTTGCTAGGGTTTTGTCATAAACCCTAGACTCCATCTCTGAGACACAAAACCTTAGATATAAAAAAATCAAATAACAATCCGATCATAAACCTATACATCTAATGTTTCAAAAATATACTTTAAGAATTACATATAAAACTCTACTTGGGTTTGTTACAAAACCCTATATTTTATCATCAAAATTAAATCATATCAATAATAAAAAAACAATATCATCATGCCCTAGAATATCAATCTCAATCAAGATATCGTACTTGCATGTACATATCTAGGATGGCATTTCACATTAATATCTACTAGGTAAACTCAAGATACACTCATCAATACAATGAAGTTAGATACACAACAATTTTGACCAAGCTATTATTTGGATCATATTGATGAATATACATTGAGGGTTTCATTCCTAGGATCTCCCTTTAATTATTACAAGAGTTTTGTTCATAAACCCTAATTCACCAAACCTTAAATATCTAGGGTTTCCCTATATAACCTAGAAATTAATAGAAAACCCTAAAGGACTAGGGTTTTTACCATAACATTATCAAAACCATAAACTTCAAAAGAAAAAGATTTCAAATAACCTTAAGAAGGCTAGGGTTTCATTATTAATAGTGGCATACCATTAGCAACAAGAGGCTAGGTTTTTACAGTGAACCCTAAAGGTTAGGATTTCACATGAATGATCAAATGAAAAGAGATAGTATAATGAGGGTAGATTAAATATAATGATTAATCACCCTAAAAAAAAAAAAAATTCAAAAGCCTATACATAAGGATGTCAGTAATGTAAAGAAATCTTCAAAAGAGAATGGTCATAGTGATTGTATGAAGAGAACCTTGTAACAAAACTTGTAGTCTAAGACATACCTTGTGTTGTTCTTTAACAAACCTTGTTATTTTGAAGGGCTTCATATATTCTTTCACTATTCAAATATTTCCTTTTAAGTCTTGTTCATAACCTTTGGTCATTCAAAAAGCTTTCCTAATCAGGTAAAATATAAGGAAAAGGTTTTTTAGACTTCTGTGATCCATAACAGTTGTTTAGAGAATTTTCGGCGAAATCACATAATTAATAATTTGTCGACGCGTTTCGAACCAACTAGTGTGGTTCATCGTCAGGACAAGTTGAAGATACAGATCCAGTTCAGCGTGTTAAATATTCTAAGCAGAGACTCAAACGGCTAAAAAACTAACAACTACTTTTCCACTCAAGGACCCCAGTCAAACTTCCTTTAATTAATTTAATATTAATTTACCATTATATTTATGGAGCTAGGTTAACCAAGTAAAAAATAAAACAGATCAATTGTTAGTTTATTAAAATTAATC
>APFE031570200.1:243379-260412 GCA_000404065.3 Pinus taeda
CCAAGCTTATGCAAAAATTTAAAAAAAACTACACACCTTTTTTCACTTTGTAGGAGCTTGATATTGAATCTGATGTATCTTTGTAATTTCAGATCATCCAGTTTTGAAATTGCGACCTACAGTAACCCTCTATGTCCTCTTTCCAATGCCACTAGTCTGATCCAAATTTGATTCTCCAAGGAAGACTTATGCCAAATCTCCCACAGTGACCTGATTATAGACTAGTTTAGTAGAGCAAACTTGTACGACGTGCCATGAGTCACTATTTTTACCTTTAGCTTTGAAAAATATATACAAGAAACTACAGTCTATCCTCTTTTTGTGTTCTTACAAAATTTCAATCCGATGCTCAGAGATAAAGTTATGACGATTTTCCCCAAGTCACCTATTTGGAATGTAATTCAGGAGTCTGCAAAAAGACTAACTTCCTCAGATCATATCTCTGCAAACATAGTGCGAAAAGCATTGAAATTTAGACCTGAGGTTTAATGAGATTTCGTCTCAAATGGGTTTTTTTTTAGCTTTTGAAACATCACAAAAAAATAAAAAATAAAAATAAAAAAAATTAAAAAATTAAAAAAAAAATTAAAATTAAAATTAAAATTAAAATGTAAAATTAAAAAAAATATAAAAAAAATATTATTAGCAAAAAATCCACGATAACCTATTTTGCGAGCAACCGAAACCCTTAGAATCCATATGCTGCTTTGATACCAAATGTTATGTAAACCAGCTCACAAAAATAGATAGAAAAGATAGTGTGAATTCCTTTTAGAATTCAGCCTTCTTCAAGGGGGCAACCTCCTTTACATTACACAAATGAAACTTCTTGGATGACTCAAATGACAAAACCTGCTTTCTATAGATAGGAGTCTAAGGAGTTACAATATAACCTAGCCGACCTAACAATAATAATATAAAGCCACAAAAATAACAATAGAGGGATTCTATGGGACATAGTAATAACAATATGGGGACAATAGGGGCACAACAATATTAATAAGGGATACAACTACAATAGTAATGGGGTAATCACTAGTATTATAGGGACCTAACATATTGTATATGGAATGGAAGAGATTGTTGGATTTAGAAATTTTTTGCTTGGTTGTATAGTTGTATGAGAAGTCCTACAAAAGGTTGCAATATTTTGAGAGGGTGGTAATTATCCTTAAAAAAAAAAAAAAAAAAAACTAGTTTTAGGCTAGAAATTCCCTTGTGATAGTTTAAATCTTACTCTTCATAGTTTGAGAAGTGTATTGTTTCCATGGTATGTTTTTTTTGTATGTCTTAATAGTAAGGAATAAGACCTTAAACCAAATGAATTGATTAATTATTGAATAAAAATCATGAGAAATTTTATAACTGGAAAAATAGGTTGACTTCTAGTTATAAATATAGATTCAATAAAATAGATATCATATTTGCATAATTATGAGAGTTGCTCATAATTAAAAGTTTGCAAAAAGATATGTTTAATTTTTTTTTGAAATGAAGACCTTCTAACAGATTCATTCATACTTGATTCTCAAGTAAGAGAAGTGAATAATAAGGAAGATTATGGGAATTCAAGGAATGGTCTACTATATAAAAGTGGGTCAATGAGGACTGTATGGAACTTTAGCTTATTAGTTTAAACAAAAAATTGCAACTTGAACCTGAAATTGGGATTTTTCCTAAACAATAAATAGCTAGTAAAAATTGTTTGTATATCCTAAAGATTTTGATTGCAGGGGTGTATTATGGAATGAAAAGAAGAAATTTGGATTGAGAATACATAATCAATTGAGATGTAAGAGTGGATTATATATATGAGATGTTTTGTTGTGTAGTTTCACTAACAATTGTATCTGGATGATTTGATGCTTATCGTATGCAAATTTGATTGTGACATGGGATGGGTCATCATTGTTGTTTGTACAACTAATGTGGGAGTTATTTGTTAGTTTACAAGCTCAATCTTTCTATAGAAACCTAAGAGAATGACACATGAAAAATTATTGAAATTTTAATGCATTAGATAGAGAAAAGACAATCATGAGTAAAGTGAGATCATTGTCATTTATATGAGTAGATGTTTTATATGTTATATCATTTACAGATAACGGTATCTAGATATAATATGCTTGATTAGATTATTGTTTTGATTAGTATGTATTGTGGTGTATGTCAAAATCTATTTAGGACAGCATAACTATACATCGTACTTGATTAATAATGGTATTTTTGGTCTTCATGGACAACCCGATGGATTTATATATATATATATATATATATATATATATATATATAATATATATATATAATATATATATATATAATTTATATATATATATAATATATATATATATAAGAAAACTTAGGCCAAGTTTAATCCAAGAGGGGAGTATGTTAGTATCCCACCTTGGCAAGGTTAGTTTTTTGATACTTAGAGAGGGTGAGTGATATAAGATTATGCATGTCAAACTTATGTATATGCCTTATATGCTATAGACCTGGTTTGGTCACCTGGTTTTTGTGTTCTTTTGACAATATTTATGGTTGTGTGTATAAGACTAATTTTGTCTAAGTGCATATTATCAATGTTTTCTCTTTTGGTATCCTAGTTTGACATATGTCTGTGACATGGATGGTGATCCAAGATTAAGACATATACATCCATGGATAACCATGGTTATGTGGAACATATGGTTAATTATGATTTATGGATGATACGTGATTTTTAAGATTATATATGCTTAAGCTTGTACCAAGCAGGATGTGGCAAAGGACCTAGTCATTTTCCAACAAGGATGATTAAATTATAAATTAATGCGAAAGTCATTTATCCAAAAACAAATGACTGTGGAAGTCATGCACAATTCATGGTAAAATGTGAATAAGTTAATTATGAAATTCATTTGATTCCTTTGATAAATTATATTGTGATGTGTTCAAGTCTTGGAAAAATACCTTACCAATAAGCCATCAAATGTGTATGAGCTCACAATCAGTACCTTAAGGTGAATCATGGAGTTTCAAAGTAGAGTAGATGAGAAGCAAAGAAAATTAGGGTGTGGTGTCCTAAATCAATGAAAGAAAAAGACATGGAGTCTTGGATCTATAATAAAAATATTAGGGCAAAGAGTCCTGAATATTTAAAATATCAAGGTGTGGAATCTTGGATCCTTGGAATAGATGAGGGCACAAAATCCTTAATCTACTAAAGCACAGAGATTCATACAATAGGGGTGCAGAAAAAAATACCACTCATGGGAATCCTCAAGATGAATTTCCTTAATAAAACCTCATTTTGAACAATCCTAGAGCGGCTTTCTAAAAATAGAAAGTAATGTTTAGCATCTCGAGCACAACTTTCCAAAAATAGTAAATCACCTTACATAAATTAGTAATCAAGTGTAGTTGAAGGAAAATCACTTAAGTTATCATTAATCAATCATGATAGTTCAATCTTGACTTAATCATCAATATTATTATTATTATTATTATTATTATGAGACAATGATATTATTACTAAAGGGGAACTACAATTCATCTTCATCACCTCAATCACTTCACACCTCCCTCCTTGATGACTCGCATGGCTCTATATAACTCTCCCTCTCTCTATTAATGATACATTATACTCTCTCTTATGCACTCATCAAAGAAATGGCATATTCCTCTTACACTCATTAAAATCATGTCATAAAATATTCATATTGCACTCTCTCTAATGCATATGTTACACTCTCCTTCACTAAGGCATGCATACCTCTCATTAATGGCATGAGTTACACTCCTATAAATGGAATATGTTAACTTTCCTCAAGGGATGCATACTAGTCCTCCTTTATGACAAGAATTCGTTACTCCTCCTATATGTGTTTCTCATGTATTCTCACTTGGGGGGTGAAGAGGTGCATTATAATACCAAGAGTTGGAGATACTTGAAGAGGATTGTGAGAGCGAGAGACTTGGAGAGTAGCCAAATGTTGTAGAAATGAATTTTTAATTCCTAAACTAAATTACTAAGTAGCTCTACCTGGTGGAGCTGACCATGAGTGTTATTTAGAGGAAGTGGAACTTATCTTCCTCAGCTTGCCTTGTATATATCTCTACTGTTATACTTTGGTACTACTTGTGAGCTCTTACATCTCAGGGGTTCTAAGGGGATAAGTTCTCTGGGGATATGGTTGGGTGGAAAATCATATGGTTCACAATGAGTAAGAATAGTGGAGTTGGAGCATACTCTCATTTGTGGACTTTTAAATTGTTGTGAGGTATATTTATAATATTCTTGAAATTTTAGTTTATTATTAGTTTAAAGTGTTGTAGAAATTTCAATTTATTGGAAATTTATACTTGTGAATATCAATGAGATATTTAGAGATTTATTTCTAAGTTAACCAATAGCGAATGGTAGCTATAGTTGAGAATTTACATGTTGGGGATTAAAACAAGAATGTGTTTCCAAAGTTTTCACATTCAGTTTATAATGAAATTATTTCCATATCAAGTCATATCTATTATCTAAATTCAATAGTCTATGTTTGATAGCATTTTATTGTGCCTTTTAGTAGTTCATTACATGGTTTTTTCTTATTGTGAATTGGGTTGTTGGATGAAATTGAGATGTGTATAAAATGGTGCACAGTAAAACTTTGAAGTAATTCCTCAATATTTGTAGTTTATTTTATGTAAGTTTCTTTTAACTAATTCATAGAAGATCTTAATGGCTAAAGCATTTAGGGTTTCCATGAATTTGTAAAATTGTAATAGTGGCTGCAATAAGTTTGTCAATTTACATCAAGTGAAGTAGCTTTGCAAGTTGTACAATGTTCAATTAAGTATAGGTATCAAAAAATCATATGGTTGTTTGTAAATTTGATGAAAATACTATATTAGCATAAATCTGAGTTTTCTTTCTCCATGTACAGTTGTAGATGAAGTTTGCATACTTTGTTTGACGAAAGTGGTAAAGAAAGTAGAGATCCATTTTTTTTAATGAATCACATCCCTAGGAATTTGTATGTGATTTAGCTCAACATAAATGGGTATCCATACCTTATGGCCATGTAACCCCCACTTTGATTCCAAAATTCATATTTTCATACTCATATTTTGCAATTTGGTCAATTTTTCGGAATTGTTGATGCTTTGTCTTGACTCCCTATTTTTGGTTTTGCAATAATCTTACCATCTATGATATAAGAGTTGATTTATATTGGGGATACCAATATGATTCATGCTATTGAAACTATTTTTTTAATTTCTCAGTGTTCGATACTAAGATAGTTCAACATTTTGATGACAAATTATTTCATGTCTACTCACTGTTTGTGAAAACTCTCAAATGGTTGTAGCTTACATGGATGCATGTTATTTGCAAAATTTACCCAATATCTATAAGTCCTTTGTGTCCCTAAATTGTTTGTAGAAATGCATCAATGAAGATGGTTAGTAGTTTTACTGGTGTGTTAAGTTCAATTCAAGAATTATTGGCATTACTGTGAGACAATGAATAATGAGGTTATGTAATCTTAGATTCATGTTAGATAATTGTTGTGAAATTTCCTTAAGGGATTATGTCTATCAAAAGTTTGACAAAATGCCTCAAGGATTGTACATTGCTTGCTTACAAACTATTTGCTAAAATGCCTCAATGGTTATAGCTAATTATATTTATGAATTGACTGCAAAAATGCCTAAGTTAAATTAGGATTTGTTAACAAGGTGTTTTTGGAAATGTGTCAATGAATATGCATGATAATTCTATTGAGTTAGAATTCTTATTAACAAAGTCAAAACTGGGTAAGTGAATTGTAATGTTAGCTTACATATGAATTCATAATTATTGGATATCAATCTTATAGAAGTTGAATTCTCCTTTTAAGAAAAGAATTCATAGGCATGTTGTTTAGAATAAAATCAAATTAGTTGCTTTTGAACACATTTAATTGAAACAGAATTGATAATTAACTTGTTGGAAATTATGGTTTGTAAATTTTGACATTTATTCATCCCAGTAAAGACTCTTTCTTTTAAATGTGATTTTTGAGCTTGAGAAGCAAGTATTATGGTTATAAGCTTTAGATCTTGATGAAACCATTATCCTTGTAGCTTTGATGAGAAGATTAAAATTACCATGGGTTAGTTAGTATAATTTAGTGTGTAATGTAAATGTTTGAGTCTTATTGTTCAATATTTCTCTATAATATTGATGGTTCACAAGGTGGGACCTTACAACCATCTGTAGAAAATTCTCCAATTCTCTACAAATCTCGCTATGAGACCATTGTAGAAAATCTGTTGTAGGTTAACCCGATAATGCAATATAAATCAAAGTAGAATACTATAACCTACTTCTACTATCAATTTGTGGAAGCTTAAATATCGAGATGAACACATATAACCAGAAGAAGAAGAATCAATCGCACAATACACATGAAAATACTTTTGGGAAAGCCTCAGCTAAAAACCCCACTATCTATCTTATCATACAAGGTGGAAATACATAGGAATTATACAAAGCCTTAGCTCTCACAACTAGCCAGCTCTCAATACAAACCTCACAGATGCTCACAGGAAATCCTAGCTTCTCTCAAGCCTTCATCTCTGCCCTCCAATCTCCTATTTCCTTGCATTGTTCCTCTAGGATGATTCTCCTTCAATCAAGTGGAAAACTCATTCACCTAGTGGATGATCACCTAATCTCACACACTGTCAAAACTACGCAATCCTCAAGGAATGATCCTTCTGCATGCATGAGTTTGCTTTATAAGAAAACACATGCAACTGATAGTGCATTGTCCTTGTCTTTAATCTCAATTGGGTCTTTCTCAGAATAGACATGCATGAGCTTCTAATGAGGGAATCTTCATTTAACTAGAGTACACTAGTTGAGTGCATGCATGCATCAACTAACTATTAACTCTCTATTAGTTCCTCAAACATTTTGGAACTAAATTAACTGGACTTAACTCAATAAACTGAGTTAACTAATTACAACTCAAATATAACTCAATCTTATCTCCTTAATTTAAGGGATAACTCTTGCATGACTTCAGAAAAAATTATAACTTGAATTTCTCCAACTAATTAAGTCAAAACAACCTAATTAATTACTTCCAAGTAGTTGTTAAGACTAAATTCGATTTTAATTCACAATTTAATTCAAGGACAAATTAAATTGGAATATTATTGTTGCCACATTTCAACACTTCCTCTCAAGAAGAAAGGGATTATCTTCCATCTCAGTCCTATCTCTATGGAACTCGAATTTACACTTTGACAATGCCTTTGTCAAAGTGTCAGCATCTTGCTCCTCTATCGAAATATACTATAGAAACATGATCCTCACAACATTAGCAAATTGCTTTACCTTGTAAATCCAATAGGAACTAACAACTGACTTGTTCTCTGGTCTTGGAACCACATCCTAAACATTGTTACGAACTATGGAGTCATACTCCTCCACCATAGCATCAACCCAAATCAGTTGTTGCACTGCTTCCTCAAAGGAATATGGCTCGGTCTCAACACATTCCCTAGTAAGGACCATGTATCTAGTGTACCTCTCAAGTGACCTCCTTTGTCTGCGTTGAGAAGATGGTGCTCCCACATTCTCTCTCGCATCCTTCAACAACCTGTCAGCTTCTCTTGTGCATGTTCGTCCATCTCTGGAAGACTCTGCTTGAGTGGATGTCTCCACTCCTGGAACCTCTGCATGTGACTTATTTGCATTAGTTTGAGGCTCCTCCTTCTTAGGAACCAACAGTTCCTCCATAGCCTGTAGTTGGAGCTCCCTCTCAAGGGAAACTCACATGGCCTTCTGCTCATCAAACTTGAGATCTTTGTGAACCACTATCCTTCGACTAGTAGGCAAGTAAACCTGATAGTTGTGAGGTGTATCAGTATACCCCACAAGTATCCCCAACTCTATTTTGAGCTCAAGATTCTTCCATGCATCCTTTGCCACATGGCAATATACCAATGAGCCAAAGATCCTGAAGTGACCCACATCTAGTCTCTTACCAGAGAAAGCTTCCTTTAGTGTCTTCATCCTAAGTATGAGATGTGGGCTTCTATTCTGCAAATAGACCGCTGAGTTGCATGCCTCAACCCACAAGTGAAGTGGTAGGCCTTGGTCATGCAACATTATCCATGGTTCCCCTACTATAGTTTTGTTCTTCCTCTCAACCACCCCATTCTATTGTGGGTTATGAAGTGGTGTCAACTCCCATTTAATTCCTTCCGCCACACAGAAGTCCTTAAACTCTTAAGAGACATATTCTCCACCGTTGTCACTTCTCAAGGCCTTTATCTTCTTCCCTGACTCTTTCTCAATCAAAGCTTTGAACTCACAAAACTTTGTGAAGATTTGGTCCTTCTTCTGCATGAAATAAATCCAACATTTACGAGAATAATCATCAATGAAAATCACATAATACCTTTGCTTCGTTGTGGATGCCATCGAGAATGGTCCACACACATCAGTATGAACTCGCTCTAAGATAACCTCTGCTCAACTGTCTCAATCATGAAAGGAAGAATTAGTGTACTTTACCAAGGTACAACCTTTGCATGTGTCAACTTGCTCAAGTTTACCTTTGGGAAGTCTTATAGATATTTGTTGCCTTATCTTAAAAGCCCCATGATGAAAATGGCCCAACCGCCTACGCCACAACTCGCGAATGTCTTAGCTTTGCACCAATTCTGCTTTCATACTCAATGTTGCACAATCATCTACCTCTAGTTTATAGAGATTATTCACTTGGATACATATCCTCCTAGTCTGACCCATGGCTATGTGTCTTAGGAATGCCTTTCCTTTACTGAAGACAACATCGTAGCCTTTGTCCTCGAACATCACAATCGATACCAAGTTCTTCTTCAGTCCAGGCACATACTTCACATCTATCAAGGTGATAGGAGCTCCGTGCTCCCTCTCAAAAGCAACTGTGCCCACTCTTGAAACACTATACCTTTCATCATCACCCATCTCTATGTGCATCTTGAGGTCTTTCTCCTCCAAGGCACTGAATAAAATTTTATCACCGGTCATGTGGAATGAGGCTCCACTGTCAAGATACCAAACACAACCCATCATCGATGACACCATGCATGTGATGAGGGTAAAGTCCATTTCGAACTAAGAGGATAATCCCTCACCTTCCAATCCTCCCGAGGATCCCTTCTTGGACTTCTTCAATGGGCATAATGTCCCATCTCGTGATAATTAAAGCATCTCACTTTAGATTTATCACCTTTCTTCCCTCCATGAGAGAAATTCGATTTGGAATGGGACGCCTTCCCCTTCCCTTTCCTTGCCTTACTTGCTAAGGTCAGATTTTCTTCATCATCATCCTTGGATGAAGAACCATCTTGTGTGCTCCTCTTGATCTCCTCCTGCATGAGATCCGACCACAATCGTTTCCAATTGGACAGTTTCTCCCTTCCATTCATAGAGTACTGGTAGCTATTCCAACTCTTTGGAAGGCCAAGGAGAGCGAGGCTCACTATATCATTATTGGTAGTAGTTATTCCCACACTGCTAAGCTCATCTCTGCAGGTGGTGAGCTTGTTCAGATATGTGGAAATAATATCGCCCTTATCCATCATGATTATTTGAAGCTTATCCTTAAGCACCAATTTCCTCTGGTCACTATTGTTCTGATAGAGGTCCTTCAATTTCTTCCACATTGAAAATGGAGTATCCTTCCCATGGAGACTTGAGACAATATGGTCTCGAACTCCCTCAAGCATAATCTATCTCGCCTTCACCACCACCTCTTCCACTCAGCTAACTCGTGTGCATTATTTGAAGCTGTCTTTTGGATTTCTTGATCAATGAATTCCTTCAAGCCAATGTCTTCTAATACAGCCTCCATTCTATCTTTCCATGCTATGGAATTCGAGCTACATTCCAAGGCATACTCGGGTCTCAAGCCATAGAACACCATTGGCCAACCTTGAAGTATGATATGAATTCAATTTGCACCTGCAACCCTGAACTTCAAACTTTGATTTCTCTTCTTAGTATATTGTTCACAGCTCCAATAAACTTGGCTCTGAAACCATGTAGAAAATTCTCTAGTTCTCTATAAATCTCGCTCTGAGACCATTGTAGAAAATCTATTGTAGGTTAACCTGATAATGCAATATAAATCAAAGCAGAATATTATAACCTACTTCTATTATCAATTTGTGGAAGCTTAAAGATCGAGTTGAACACATATAACCAGAAGAAGAAGAATCAATCGCACAACACAAATGAAAATAATTTAGGGAAAGCCTCAGCTAAAACCCCAGTATTTGTATTACCATACAAGGTGGAAATACATAGGAATTATACAAAGCCTTAGCTCTCACAACTAAAGCCAGCTCTCGGTACAATCTTCACAGATGCTCACAGGCAATCATGGCTTCTCTCAAGCCTTGCTCTCTGACCTCGAAGCTCCTATTTCCTAGTGTTTTTCCTCTTGGATGATTCTCCTTCAATCGAGTGGAAAACTCATTCACCTAGTGGATGATCACTTGATCTCACACACTGTTAGAACTACGCAATCCTCAAGGAATGATTCCTTCTGCACGCATGAGTTTGCTTTATCAGAAAACACATGAAACTGATAGTGCATTGTCCTTGTCTTTAATCTCAACTGGGTCTTTCTCATAATAGACATGCATGAGTTTCTGATGAGGGAATATTCAGTTAACTGGAGTACACTAGTTGAGTGCATGCATGCATCAACTAACTGTTAACTCGCTATTAGTTCCTCAAATAGTTTGGAACTAATTTAGCTGGACTTAACTCAGTAAATTGAGTTAACTAATTACAAATCAAATATAACTCAATCTTATCTCCTTACTTTAAGGGATAACTCTTGCATGACTTCAGAAAGACTTCTAACTTGAATTTCTCCAACTAATTAAGTCAAAATAACTTAATTAATTATTTCCAAGTAGCTGTTAAGACTAAATTCGATTTTAATTCACAATTTAATTCAAGCACAAATTAAATTGGAATATTCTTGTTTCCACATTTCAACACCATCATTATTGTCTCTCAAGGCACATACCCCGTCTAGATGTTCACAAGGATTTTCTTCTAGGACCATTCATGTCTTGGATTAGTACATCCTCAAGGAATTTCCTCTTTGACTACACTTACCTATTGGATTCCCTACCTCATCCTCAATGAGTATCGGAAACTAGGTTCTTACCCAATCCTCCATTATTTCTTCACAAAGTGAAGACAAGAACAATGTCTCTATATCTCCCTCTTAATTAGGGAGGAGATATCAACCAATCCAAGTGTGTCTCTCAAATACACAAGCTTCTTATTAGAAAGATATTTTGTCAAAATTTCAGCTACCTGCTAATCAGTGGAGATATATTGTAGTTGCAACACCTTGTCTTGCACCAATTTTCATATGTAATGCTACTTGATATTTATTTGCTTCATCTTTCCATGGAATATGAGGTCTTGAGACAACTTGATGCAACTGGTATTTTCACAATGTATAATGGTATGGTCCATCGGTCTTTCAAATAAATCAGATAACAGCTTCCTTAACTAGACATATTCTCTATTAACTTTACATGTTGCAATGCAGTTATCTTCATCACTACTCAAAGCCATTGATTCTTGATTTCTACTCATCCATGAGATCATGGAGGATCCCAAGCTAAAACATCCTTTGATAGTCCTTCTTCCATCTGTCTCACTTCCTCCCCAATCAAAATTTGTATATCCTATCAAATGGATATCATTATTTATATCATACTTCAGGAAGTAATGTATTGTTCCTTGCAGATATCTCAATATATGATTGGCTACTACCCAATGGTCATATTTTAGCTCCATCTGAAATTGGCTAAGAATATTCACTGCAAAACAAATATCTAGAAGTGTGTTCACAAGATACATCAAAGAGCCAACCAATTGTCTATAGTTTGTAGGATCAATAGTGCTTGAATCAGAACTCCTTAACATCTTCAAATTTGCGATCATTGGGGTTGTCATAGGTTTGCATTCCATCATACCAAACCTTTGCAACATCTTAATTACATACTTTCCTTGACCTAGATATATTTCACCAGGTTTTTTCCAAACTTCCAACCCCAAGTAATAGTGCATCTTCCCTATATACTTCATGTAGAATTTCATTGCCAATTGTTTCATTCTTTCTTGAATATGACCTTCCACACCTGTTATGAGAAGATCATCCCTGTATATATGAATGATGATTTATTCATCCTTCACTACTTTAATATAAATATTTGGATTAGCAGAACTCTTTGAAAATTCCAATATTTGTAGATATGTGCCCATCCTAGCATACCAAGCCTTTGGAGCTTGCTTGAGGCCATAAAGTTCCTTCTTCAACCTACAGACATGAGTTTCTCTATTATGTACTTCAAATCCCAAGGGTTGCTCAATATACACTTCTTCACCAAACGTGTCATTTAGGAATATTTTTTTCACATCCATTTGATGGGTGGTCCATCCCATATATGTTTCCAAAGAGGCCAACGATCTTATAGTTGTGTATCTAGTTTTACGTGTAAATGTCTCTTCATAATCAATGCCTTCTTGTTGAGAGATACCCCTATCCACAAACCTTTCTTTGTGCTTGTCAATTCTTCCATTTGTTGCATTCTTAATCTTGTAGATCCATTTGGAAGTTACCACAGATTTGTCATTTGCCTAGGAAATATTTCCCAAACTCCCTTTTTCATTATAGATTGATAATATTCATTCATATAATATTTCCATTCTTGACGATTGGCAGCTTCCTCAAAGGTGAAAGGTTTTTCTTCAATTAACCTTTTCATATACGTTGCATACCCAGAATACCTTTTCAGCTTCTTACTTTCCTTGAATGTACCTTTAGTTGTAGTATGTCCTTCTGCTTCTTGAAGTGTAGACATTAACCAATTTGGTCTTTTCTGATTTTCAAAGATTATGACTTGTTGCACAAGTTCACAGGGACCTTCTTCTTCATTATTGGAATATTATTCTTATTAACTTTGATATTCTTCAAATATAGGCACTTCTTCATCATCATAATTAATTAGGATACCTTTAGAATTCTTATATGCAATTCTTTAATCTAAGATCACATCTTTGCTTACTTCAATTTGGTGCCCCTCCTTTATGTAGATCATATATGCCTTTCAAGAGTTACTATAGCCCACAAATATGCCCTTCAAGCTTGTAAGATCCAATTTCTTCTTTAAAATCTTTTGGACTGTGAATGTATATAGGAAAACCAATATTCAGAGATTATCAACACATGATATCTTTCCAAAAAATTCTTCTTCATGAGTCATGTTGTCAAGTTTCTTGTGTGCACTTTGATTTTGAATATAGACAACTATTTTGGATGCCTTACCCCACATAAATTGAGGTAAGCCTTGATCATGTAACATAACTTTGACACTTTCTTCATTTGTACTATTATTCCTTTCTGCTAATCCATTTTGTTCTAGATTATATGGGACTATCATCTCCCTCTTAATTCTATCCTCCTTACAAAATGATATAAGTTACTTTGATATGTATTCTCCTCCATTATCAAATCTTAGTACCTTGATCTTTCTTTCTATCATATTCTCTATTTTTTCTTTGAACTCTTGAAAATTTTCAAATACTTCATTCTTGGATTTAATTAAATAAATCTAAGTCTTCCTTGAATGATCGTCACTGAAAGTCACATAGTATATATGACCTCCAAGAAATTTTCTAAACATAGTTTTAGAAAATTAGAAAAGAAGAAATATTCTCTTATAATGATAATTCATTGCGATATTAGTTTAGACTTATTATCTTCTTTATGTTACTCTTTGATCTTTTTTTCATCAAGAAATCATCAAACCAAAACATGAATATCAACGACACCAGATGTAAGAACTCAACCAAAGCTAAAACCCCTCTCTAGGGGAAACCCAGTCAAACTCTTCCACTATTCAAATTGAGATAGACCAAGAATTTAGACCTGACCAAAAGACCTTATTCCTCCACCAATTCATCCTTCAAATATGATTTAGTAAACTTCAGTAGTCTCTTCTTTTCCAACAACTACAGCCTAGAAGCAACCCAAAATTTTGGCAACTGGAAACTCCAGAACTTCAGCACAGCTACTCCATAATTTTGACCTAGCTATAGCCCAGCAATTTCAGCCCTTCCATCAACCCATCAACTTCACACATGTGAGATAAAGAGAGAAAAAAATAACTTATTATTCTTGACAAATACCTCCTTCCTCTTTGCTAGGGTTTCCTTCCTCCTCCTTGAATTGTGCACATTGTTTTGCCTCCAGTAATTGTAAATCAAGCTTGTTGGTGATGTGCTTCAAATGAGTCAAGTTGTTTCCCTTTTATAGTGGTTTTTGCCTCTCTGATTAGGCCGACTTTTCCAGGTTGAGTTTAACTTGGTGGAGGAGGCCTAAAATACCTATTTTATATGAAAATAAATTTATTTCTTAATTAACAAAGCCCAAGAAGGGTCTTTTACATTATGACATGGATAAGGACATCTGACATAAACCCTTGAAGCCTACAATGGAAGATTTGACCTAAGAATCATTGACCCAAGCATGAAACACATGGTTTTAAAAAAAAAATATTTTTCTTTCATTTGACAAAAACATTATATCACAACTCAAACACAATTATGAAGACCAATTCTAGTTACATTTTTCAACACTCCTTCTTAACGAGGGAGTTATTCATAATTATATATAGACATAGCTACATGGAAGATCTAAAAATGATATACTCTATGAATAGCCACAACACATGCAGTGCTACAAATTAGATAACTGACCAAGGTACTCTAATCAAGTGGGACTAAGGTGTACTCAATATTTAGCCACTCTAGGTACCATCAGGATTTTAAGCTCTAACACCAACCTAGGGATCTAGGTGTGTATCCAAGGTCATAGCTCCATGGCCAATGCCACCCACATAAGTCTTCCAAATTTCCACATATAAGTCTTTCAAATTTCCTCCCAAGTATCTTGTTTCCACAAGATGCATCATCTCTCCTTTACAATTAAATCAAATATATATCCACCACTCCAAGTATGCTTAAAACGTTCAATATTTTTATGGAGAGATCCTGTAGAATCACAACCCTAATCAGTAATAAACATTTAAAGATATATTCAAGTAAATACAAACCTTTGGGGTCCTCAGTCATCTTGATGCTACTTATATCATTATGAAGTTATCAAATACAACTTGTTTGAAGATTTCATCTTTTATTTCTTTTGTAGCACCAAATAAAGCCCCAGTGCTTCTCAAGTGTTTTACAAATCCACCTGTAGTACTTTTATTCTTCAATGTATTTTCTATAGCTGTCATAATGTGTCCTCTCTCTTAATCAGAGAGATGTACCATTTCTTTTATCCAAGCTCCCTCTCAACTTAGGGAGATCAACAACTTCCTTCTTCATTCTTTCAAGGCTTCATTTATTTCTCATGGCATCAAGGTCAACTTTGATTATCATCATTCTTATAGTTTCCTTCATCATGTTCATCATTATGGACATCTTGAAGATTATGTGCCTACAAAAATATAATATCAAGTACAGCCAATTAGAAACATACATAAGCATGAAGTTAACTATATCAAGATCATGTTAGTACAATAAAAGCATCAAAATATTATACATCAAATACCTAAACCTATTTAGGTTCATAATCAGCAAGAGACACATCTTTTTACATATTAGACTTCAACTTCTTGCTAGGGTTTTGTCATAAACCCTAGACTCCATCTCTGAGACACAAAACCTTAGATATAAAAAAATCAAATAACAATCCGATCATAAACCTATACATCTAATGTTTCAAAAATATACTTTAAGAATTACATATAAAACTCTACTTGGGTTTGTTACAAAACCCTATATTTTATCATCAAAATTAAATCATATCAATAATAAAAAAACAATATCATCATGCCCTAGAATATCAATCTCAATCAAGATATCGTACTTGCATGTACATATCTAGGATGGCATTTCACATTAATATCTACTAGGTAAACTCAAGATACACTCATCAATACAATGAAGTTAGATACACAACAATTTTGACCAAGCTATTATTTGGATCATATTGATGAATATACATTGAGGGTTTCATTCCTAGGATCTCCCTTTAATTATTACAAGAGTTTTGTTCATAAACCCTAATTCACCAAACCTTAAATATCTAGGGTTTCCCTATATAACCTAGAAATTAATAGAAAACCCTAAAGGACTAGGGTTTTTACCATAACATTATCAAAACCATAAACTTCAAAAGAAAAAGATTTCAAATAACCTTAAGAAGGCTAGGGTTTCATTATTAATAGTGGCATACCATTAGCAACAAGAGGCTAGGTTTTTACAGTGAACCCTAAAGGTTAGGATTTCACATGAATGATCAAATGAAAAGAGATAGTATAATGAGGGTAGATTAAATATAATGATTAATCACCCTAAAAAAAAAAAAAATTCAAAAGCCTATACATAAGGATGTCAGTAATGTAAAGAAATCTTCAAAAGAGAATGGTCATAGTGATTGTATGAAGAGAACCTTGTAACAAAACTTGTAGTCTAAGACATACCTTGTGTTGTTCTTTAACAAACCTTGTTATTTTGAAGGGCTTCATATATTCTTTCACTATTCAAATATTTCCTTTTAAGTCTTGTTCATAACCTTTGGTCATTCAAAAAGCTTTCCTAATCAGGTAAAATATAAGGAAAAGGTTTTTTAGACTTCTGTGATCCATAACAGTTGTTTAGAGAATTTTCGGCGAAATCACATAATTAATAATTTGTCGACGCGTTTCGAACCAACTAGTGTGGTTCATCGTCAGGACAAGTTGAAGATACAGATCCAGTTCAGCGTGTTAAATATTCTAAGCAGAGACTCAAACGGCTAAAAAACTAACAACTACTTTTCCACTCAAGGACCCCAGTCAAACTTCCTTTAATTAATTTAATATTAATTTACCATTATATTTATGGAGCTAGGTTAACCAAGTAAAAAATAAAA
>APFE031570200.1:260432-306592 GCA_000404065.3 Pinus taeda
ATATTTTCTAATACCTAATCTTCTAATAATACCATATTTGATGCTTAGTTATTAAAATATTATATATTTATTAGATAAAAATATATTTATTATTTAAATTAGGTAAAAATAAATAAATAGATAATGGTTAGTTATCAAAACTAAACCATTTATTTATTTAAATATTAATTATATATGACTATACAAATATAAATATATAAATAAATATATATTAATATTTTCCAATACCTAACCATCTAGTAGTATTTTATTTGTATTATAAATTTATATAAAAACTTTCCTTACTTTTTATTAGGGTTAGTTTAAATCTACTTAGAACTAACAAACAAATGAAATAAAATTCCTATAAATAAAAATGAATAAATGAAAAATAATATTGACTCATTACTTTATTTCGAAAATACATAATTTATTAACTAATTAATTAATTCTAAATATATTTATAAAATTGGCAATCGGTTGTTAAAAATCTTAGGCTAATAAGAAATAAATAAATACCTTATATCCTAAGTAAAGTTCAAATTATCTTTAATTACTCGCTTAAATATATATAATATGCTAGGTTATAAATAAAACAATTTTAATGGTAGGATACAACTAAAAATAATCTTCGAAAATAAAGGGAAATAGAGGGGATTAAATCATACCATAAGGGCGCTAATTAAAAGGGGAACAAATCAAAACAAGAGAAACAGGAAAATATTTTAACAAACCAAGGGAAACAACCCCAAAGGGAAGGAAATAAGAAACACTGAGACCAAATCAAGAAGGGACCGCAGAGGCTAGGAAGACAGGGCTGGGACCCAGCAGCTGCTGATCTTCCAGCCATCATCCCTATTAAGATTTTTCGGCCTTTTTTCAATCTCCAGGGCCTCTCTAAACTTGCGATGGTGAAACTGAGCAACTTTAGCAATGACTTGAGCCTCTTCGATACACACATGATGCATCGTCTTCTCAGCATGTTCAGCCAGGGCTGAGGATTTGGTCCTACCATGCTTCAAGTCAGCCGAATGCTCGTTAATCCTCTGATTAATAGAGCGACCTGTCTCACCAATATAAGGAATCCCACAAGAACACGGAATGGCATAGATGCCCTTCATGTCTTTAGGGTCAATAGGATCTTTCACAGACCTGAGGGAGCTACGGATAGTATTAAGAGGTCTAAAAGTTGCAGGTACATCAAACTTTCTCAGAATCCTCGCAATCCTATCAGTAGTCCCTTGGATATAAGGAAGGTTAACCCCCATGGCACGATCACTGGAATCCCTACGGATTGACAGCTCCTTCTTAGCCTTGAGGAAGGCCTTTTGACCCAGGTGTCTCTTGTAACCATTTTTCACAAAGACATCTAGGAGATGAGCCTTCTCCCTTTCCAAGCTCTCTTCATCAGAGATTCTAACAGCCCGGGTGGCGAGAGTGCTTAGAACCCCTAACTTTTGAGCTAGGAAATGATGGGAAGAAGCATGAAAGTACTATTCAGTATGCGTCTTCTTCCTAAACACTTGATGAGAAAAGGAACCATCCACTCTCTTAGGGATGAGAACATCCAGGAACGGAAGACAACCATTGTCTTCTTTTTCCATCGTGAACTTAATGGCGGCGGACCGGTTATTAAGATGCTTGAAGAAATGATCCAGCTCATCAGGACCATGAGACCAGACAACACCAGTGTCATCAACAAATCTCCATAAATATAATGGTAAATTAATATTAAATTAATTAAAGGAAGTTTGATTGGGGTCCTTGAGTGGAAAAGTAGCTGTTAGTTTTTTAGTCGTTTGAGTCTCTGCTTAGACTATTTAACACGCTGAACTGGATCTGTATCTTCAACTTGTCCTGACGATGAACCACACTAGTTGGTTCGAAACGCGTCGACAAATTATTAATTATGTGATTTCGCCGAAAATTCTCTAAACAAGGAAAAGGTTATTACTATACAATATAATCAAATCTCGATATGAAGAGGAAACCAAATAGGAAAGAGGAAACAAGGAACAAAATAGTTATATTTTGGTAAAATGGTGTAGGCTCCCTCTTAATCTAGTCCTTTAAGGGATACCTACATTTTAAACAATCCAAAAATGTTCTAACAAGATATATTAGACCTATAAACTCTAGAAAACATAAAGGAAAATATTACAAAACTTAAAATAGAATAATAAGAAGGATATGTGAGAGAGGAATTAAGTCTCTAACTTCTTATTCTTCAGTCTTGTTTTTCTTAGGTGGAGCTTCATTGTAACAATTTCTTGTTCTCCATCCCTCTTTTTGTTCCTTGGATTCTCAAGACATTGGCTTTTGTAATGTCCCTTTTTGTGACAATTGTAGCGCTCAAGCTTTGATAGATCACCCTTCTTATTTGGTCCTTTGAACTTCTTTAATGTTCCCTTCTTCATGTGGTGAGCAAAATAGTCATTAGAGGTGTTATCTTCTTCATCCTCCTTCTTGTTGTTTACTAATGAGATGTGGGCTTCTTCTTGAATGCTCACATTCCAAATTTGTTCAAATGTTGGTGTATCCTTCTAACTATTAATTCCTTATGCAAAAGCACTCTGGGATTTTGGTAGACCTATAAGAGCAACAATCATGAGTTCTTTTACTAGTACAACTTCATATGTTGCTTGGAGCTCATCTATTATTCTTGATATTCTTACAAAATATGATGACACAATATCATCTTCTATCATATTTATTGTCCTTAGTTTATTCTTGAGGCTAGATATTTATCCAATGTTCTTGCTAGTGAATAACTTGGAGAGGGATTCATATATTTCTTGAGCAGAGTCTATTTTGTATATGTATGGGATTAGATTGTCCTTTACTCCATATACTATTAGATTCATGGCCAAGCTTTTTGTTTCTCTGAACTTATCTTTTCCTACATCAATTGTAATTTTCTTGACTTTTCCTTGAACAAGATCCAAAAATTTATGTTTAGCGAGCATAAGATCTATCCTCTTTTTCCATGCCTTGTAGTTAGATGCTCCTTATAGCTTGTTTTTTTCCTTCATTATAGTTTACATAGTCTCTATAAATAGTATCACTACAAGAAAAAAGGACATTGGTGAGGGGCGAAAAATGTCACCATAAGCTCATTGGTGATAGTCAAAAGAGCCTTCATCACCAAAGGTGGCATCACCAAAAGTATAGGTGTTGTAGTGACAATCAAAGTTTGTCACCAATAATGATTTATGATGACGGATAGCGACCACCACCATTTCATATGAGCAATGGTGATAGACCATAGCCTCTGTCACAAAAAACTGAACGTCACCAAAGGTGGCGTCACCAAAAGTATAGGTGTTGTAGTGACATTCAAAGTCCATCACCAATAATGATTTATAATGACAGATAGTGACCGTCACCATTTCATATGAGAAATGGTGACAGGCCATAGCCTCCCTCACCAAAAATTGAATGTCACCAAAGGTGACATTGCCAAAAGTATAGGTGTTATGGTGACATTCAAGGTCCATCATGAATATTCATTATAATGACAGATAGTGACCATCACCATTTCATATGAACAACAATTATTTATTGTGATGGATCTTTCATGGTCATCATTGTTGCCGCATATATATGGTGACGTTCATTGACTGTCACCAAAATCCGCATAGCCAGAAGTATATGTGTTGTGGTGATATTCAAGGTCCGTCATGAATAATGACTATAATGACAGATAGCGACCGTCACCATTTCATATCAACAACAATGATTTATGAGTACAGAACTTTGAGAGTCATCACTATTGATGTGTATATATGGTGCCGTTTGTTGACCGTCACCATTTCATATTTTGATTAGGGTCAAAAAATGTCACCTCATTGGTGATAGTAAAAAGAACCTCCATCACTAAAAATCAATCGTCATCATTCCACATGGATGTCAGGGCACGAAGGAATTGAACCACCAACCTCCTGCTTATAAAGCAAGTGCTCTTCCATTGATCTAGCACCCTTTAAAGAATTAGGCTTTTAAAAATTAGATCTTGAAACTTCATAAATTGTAAATACTACAACTTTCAGTAAACTAAAGTCTCGGCAATATTTTACTAAACAAGCAAAGAAACATCGAAGCTGAAGGTCCCTACCTAATGGTTATGGAAGTTATGAAAAGTGGGGGGAGGGAAAAATAATTATGTATAAGAGAATCAATATGTTTAGTTGAATACTCAATTAGAAGTGAAACTTTGAAGACATTTATAATCTATAAGTGACCTATAACTAGCAAATGCGCCAAATATTGCAAAGGAAATGTCATAAGTGGATAGCAAATGGAAGAAGAACATTGATGAAGATAGATTCAACATGTTATAGGTTGAGTGAAAGAAAAATCTCAATGTTATTTTTGTTTTGTGTTTATATATCTGAATGATATCTAAACTTATGTGCAAATGTAACATAGATCTTCGAAAACCATGAACGACATATGATAAAAAAAATTATGTATATGTATATGTATATGTTTTATATGTATATATGTATATATATGTGTGTGTGTGTGTGTGTGTATATATATATATATATATCCCCTTTACATAAACCAACATGAAATTTTGAATTTCACAAGTCCGCACTTAAAACACGACAACAACCAAAAAATAAAAGAAATTGACTTGGATAGAAAGCAATAGCTTCACCTTTATTCTTGAGTTGCTTCTGTTTATTTGAATTTGAGTTGTGACATTCTTTATCTGACAAGGAATCAAAATCATCACTAGTATTAAATCCATCCAACACGGAATTTGGAGATCCCACTGACATCTATGTTTTTGTTGTCGTGCCTGAAAACCATGGATATCCATGTCGATAGTAGAATAAGATGTGTGTCTGCTACTCAAGAATACATTCCTTATTAACCATTTTTACCTAATAGAAACCAAAGAGACAACGCAATATCAGCATACATAAAATCCTCTATCGAAATATAATCATAAGTTAGCTAAGAAGTCTAAAAGATGTTCTTAATTTATAAAATTTGTATTTGGAAATTTTGTCTCTTTAGATTTCAAAAAGATTATGTTGTACAACGCTTCTGTCTATTTATCCAGACAATTATATCATGGCATATGTCACATGATAGCGATCTACAATACCTAAAGTAAAGAAGGACAAATTTTCTCAAGAAAAGAGATTTTGAAAAGAGCTTCGAAAACTATATGTTTGTCACCAAAGCTTTAATTAGTTTAACAACAAACTATTTAGGGTTTGAAAATAAAAACCATTCATAGGAAATGAACAGGACGATGGCCAAAGTCACTTTCATACAAATAAATCTAGAGTCACTATTGTCATTACAAATAACTGAAATTTGGGCAGTGGTCTAATAGTTAGAGCTTATTTACAGGGAAGACTCGTCAATACCATCACTTTTTTTTCGATGGTCTGTTGTGTCTCTTGATCCAAATCAGAAAGCTTATTATTATCAAGTTCTACCTTTCAAGTGTTGATTTCTGGCTCACCTTTTAAAACACAATTCTACCACTCCATTTGATTTTGTTTTTTCAAGAGAATTGGGAGGACATTACCATCCTCTGTTTTACATCAATCAATAACCATCGAGAAATGATATAAAGAATAATAGATACATAACAAAGGCCAAAGATGTACTTGTTCTATACCTATGTTCCAGGAATCATCTGACCTTACTAGTGCAAAGAGCTCACCCTGAAAAAATAGCAGCCACATGGAATTGACAAAAAAATTAAATCAAGCTCCAAGTAAACCAATCAAAATATGAACATCCTTTTAATCAATAAAATCTCTGACTTAAAATAAAAGTGGCCTAGAATTGAACTTTATATCAACCATGTCAAGTAACTAACATCGGGTCAGAAATACAGGCCATGCATATTGGATTAGCAAAATAATTCATGTGATAAAGCTCAAAATCAAATAGATTACTTACAGTTAAGAAACATGAATGAATGACTTACAACCAAGACATAAGGTTTCCCTTTCGGCAATGTCGTTAAATAACTCTTCTTTATGTCACATACCATAAAATTTTTATGATACCAAGTGGAAGTGGTATTGTAACATTAACCTCTGATAGATTATGTGTCCATGACTACTTCACAAGATCTGCTCCATTACCATAATTTGGGGCTAGATAAGATACATGCAAAAACCATCAACATGAAAATCAAATCTACATCCTTGTAAAAAAATGGGAGGAAAAAAATAATCCACAAATTGAAACAAACTATAGGATAACTCATTCTTACAACATGATTATCGTATCATGAACAATAAAAAAAGAAATCAGGAAAAATGTAATTTTTGCCACATTTTGACAATAATTTCCTTTTGCATATTCTATGAGCAATTGATGAAAAAAGTCAGCTAAAGCTTGTCAACATCAAGATTATAGTAAAACATAAAGGAACGCTCCAACACATATAATCCTAAACATAAGTATCTATACATATACGTATTTATTGAGGACATTGTATTGTGTGAAAATATGGAATTCAAATCTTTGAAATAACACAATTTATGGTACCACTTCCTTACGAAGTCCATTCATTCGAGTATTTAAAAAGTCCATTCAGGAATTTCTTCAAAGTTCAAAGTTCAAATAATTAACATGCAGCCTAAAAAAACTGATATTTGAAAAGGAGATAACCCAACTATGTAGAGTATATATCTCACATTTAAATATGATACTTTCCAAACATTGAAATGACACTTTTTAGCATACTATTGTGAATTCAACCCAAAATGCTAGAAAAAATATTGATGGTTATTTTATTTAAATGGAAACTAGGGCCAAACTCCACTTTGAACATCTCCTTTTTTGGGAATATTATTGTGGCATTGAATTCCTCTTTTCTAGAGGATCAAAATCGATCTAAATATCGTTAAATTTGGATAAGTAGAAGCAGAATTTTGAATTTATGTTTCTCTCATGTAAATTATTGAGGTCGGCCTCAACTATATGTTGACTTAAGAAGATCAAAAGTCACATCCCCTCAACTCCACTAAATTGTATATATATAGGAGCATTCTCTCTCATTTGGGACATATCAATCAAAATAAAAAGATATCTCTATGGCAGCAAAGATTAAGGAGGATAAGTTTTGGTTATTGTTGGGACTATTTTGGTTAGGGGTTTGTCATAACAGGTTCGAGTTTGAAGCAGTGCTTCGCTATGGTTAAGGAAAATATTATATATGGGTTGTGGCTTGTTTCGTATGGGACTTCTTCCTATAGTTTGGCTGCAACTAGAAGATATTCTCACAGCTTGACCACAGGCCTTGAATCACTTGCCCAAGAAGTTGAAATACAATATAAAGTCGTTGACCTTATATGATATATTCAAGTACTTGTTGAGGATGAAATGGAAACTTAAACACATAATAGGACTACTACAAATAACAGAGCCCTTGTAAGAATAAAAATGCCACACTGTTTACAGAATTCAAGGGCTGAAGCAGCATGCTTCAGGACTCCTAATCCAGAACCATAAAGATAATATCAACAGTGACCTTAATTTGGTCATAAACCAACTCCTTAAGCCAACCAAAGGTAGCATCATGTGAAATAAGGAAGGTTGCAGTAGAAAGGAGGTGTTAGCGCTCAAATCTACCTTAGGCTGAAATAAGGTAAAACTCAAGGCCACATCAAACCACGCTCAGCCTCGTAGCTAGCCCTACGAGGACAGGAGAGGGCTCTCTCCAGTCAATCTCGAAAAAGGTAATCAATGAGGCTCAAGATGACTAAATTTGCAACTAATCTTAGGCTAGGTATTAAGTGCAGGGGTTTGATTTGATTTGGGTTTTTAGGGTTTTGTTGAAAACAATGGGAAAGGCAATTTGGGCTCGGGGATGAGTTACAGTTTTTGCAAAGATCTGATTGGGGCAAGGAAGGCAATCGTTTTGATGCTTTAAAGCAAGTGAGGTGGGTAGATCAAACAGGTGAGGAGCTAAGGAGAGCAAGGAAATCTCAAGGATTCTCCTTAAATAGATGCAAACATGGAAAATTAAACAAACTTAAAGGCAGAGCATAACCATCGATGGATTCTACCTTAACACTTCATTTGTTCAATCGCAGAAGATGAAAGAAGGAAAATGATACACATAACAACTTACAATTACTGAAAGAAGCACACCATCAAAACATAAAGCCACTGGATCCCAAAACAGTGCCTGCAAAACCCTGGTCTTTCCTTAGCCAAAAATGCAGAGAAAATATGTACAATAGTATGCCAAAGCAATCCCAAGTGTCCAACCTCTCCAACCTCTGAAAATGATTGAGAAATTACATCATATAGACCATCTTAACCCCTTTCCTTTCCTCTAGGGGTCGAGCTCATCATTATAGGAGCTGTTTGAACTAATTCTAAACAAGGAACTGAAATCTAGGTAGTCAAACAACTTACCCCTATATGCTAGGAAATTGATTCATTCATTTAATTTCCACCTTTTAGTGAATGAATCCTCTAGAACAAGTAAAAATGTGCCAAAATTACATCATAGTTATTAAATTACATCATGAAAAGTCAATAGTAGTATCAAGAAGCAAAACTGGTCAAAACTGGGCGAATTTCTGAGCTGAACAGTCAAAATTTGACCAAAAATCTCTATGCGTCGCACGCCTGAGCTCTATGCGTCACGCGCCTTTCATCCTACTTTTGGGGAACTTCCCAACATCAAGATCAAGATCACAATAGCTGGTTGGAAAGCTCTGGATGTCTGCTATCCAGCCCAAGTGGAATTTCCCAATTTGGAGCTCATTTTCCCCTTCAAAATGTCATTCTCCCATAAGTACTTCCTGTTGGAGCAAAAGGTGGCAACAAGGTGGTTTTCATGGTGTTTTTGGCACTTTTGGTCATCCAGAACTTGATGAAATGCCTTGGTCATAGTAGAGAATGCATAACTTACCATGAAAAATCCAAAACTATAAAGTTTTCCTCCAGCAAGTGTCCCAATCATAAGCGTGCGCGCCGACGCGCTACGCATTGAGCTGAAAAATCTGTTTTGCAAGCCAAAAATTTCAAAATGACAAAAATTTCTCCAAAATTGCTCAAATTTGAAACGAAGATCTTCCATCATGTATCATGCCCAGCCAACGAAGCCTCGGCCAAAATCTGGAGTGGATCAGGTGTTTCACGGCGCTTCAGTGTCCTCCTGGTGTATGCAGTTCAGTGGTGCAATCTCTGCCTTGGTTGTATGATGTGTTGTTGTCAGTCATGGTGTTGCGAAGTGTATGTTCAGCTTGTTGAAAATGAGAAATGATACCTTGGTGTCTTTGTCTCCAATCGCCAAATGCATGCCAAAGGGGAATGAGGGATTGACTAGACCTTGGTGACAACACTGTTTTCAAAACCCTAAGCAATGTTTCGTATTGGCAAAAGGGAGGTTTTTCAAAGTCTTGTTTCAATGGGCATGAGCCATGAACCCACCACACTCACCATCAAAAACTAAGCAAAAGCAATGGAGGCGAGCCTACCTGGCAAATTGATGTGAAGATTGGGTGATTTGATGAGTTTTCAAACCATTTTCGGGCTCCCAACTGTGTGCGCCACGCTCATCACCCAGTGCGCCATGCGCTCCCAATGTGCCACACGCATACAAATTTACACTGGCCTATTGAGCCCAGTGCGTCGCACGCACCCAATGCGTTGCACGCCTTTCTCTATGGGTCGCGCGCACTCAATGTGTAGCGCGCTACATAGTGCATTTTTCAGGAGGTTTTTGGAGGCCTTCCCGGTGTCAAAATCAAGCGCAGGATAGCTCGTTGGAAAGGTATTTGAGTCTAATTTCCAAATCAACCCAAATTTTTCAATTTTGAGTTCATTTTCCTTGTCAAAAATTAAATCGCCCAATACTGGTAAAAATGTGCCAAATGAGGCTGCCTCAAGGCCTAGTGCTGTTGCAGTCAACTTTTGAATGCCTTCCTCAACTCCAAATTGAGCTCTTGATAGTTCATTGGAAATATATTTTTGTCTAGTTATCTTTTGACTCATCAAGAAAGTTATTTGGCCTACCAAGCTAGGAGAAAACTTGATTTTCCCAAGATCACTTCAGAGGTGCATCAATTCTCCCGCGGCGATTGTATTTTTGACATTTCTCTAAAGCCATGACACCTGTGTAAAAAGTGAAGGAGGTTTTTCTTCCTCAGCCTGTTTTGGACAAAAACCTCTCTCATTGTTTCAAAATTCATCTTTTATTGCTCTGGAACATCTTTTGAGTGAAACTTATCCCGATGTGTGAAACAAGGGATTTTGTCGAAATGAAGCGAAATGAAGGGGATAAGGGGCTTCTAAATTCTTGGGGAAATTTTGGGAAGTAGGGAGGGATGTTAGGAAGTATGGGAAAGTGGAATCTCAGAGATCGAGTGAGGGGAAGAGGTCCAAAAGGGCAAAACACAGGCCTAGCCTAGAAAATTGCTAAGTTATGGCAAGAAACTAGGGTTTGTGCAAAAATGATGAATTTGGGGGATCTAAGTGATGGGAAGTGTTTAATAAGGTACATGATGGATAAAGGAAGGTGTATGAACATTTGGATACAAGTTTTGCTAATGATTTTACCATTCAAGAGAAATTGCCTTCAAAACCCTAGGAGAGGGAAATGAACCTTGCCTAGGCGCAACTGAGGCATGAACAAGATGTAAAATGACCCAATGGAACCTAACATGATGATAAAAACCTTCTGAATGATGGTACACTCAGTTGAATGGTGACATGAACCGACATTTGGACAACTTTGACAGGAGTAAAAGCAACCCCTAGACCTAATGCCTAGTGACCAAATTTTGCTTGAAGACTCTTTGAAATGACAAAATTTAACCTTGACACCTTAAAATCACTTTGTAAGAGCACGTTTGATCACTGAAGGAATGCTGCAAAGACTGAAACTAACAGGAGGATTTTTTATCAGTCAACTTAGAAAGAAATGGACTATTGTTTCCCTAACCAGACCGATCTTGTACAACAATATGATTTGTCCTCTATGAACAAAATGCCCAAATTACAGGAGTGAATGGATCTAAGAGAAGTGATGCCTGATCTTCATATTGGAAAGTTATTTTATATCATTTTACTCTCTCCCTTTCTCTATTTAACATTTGATAATAATAATTAGAAAATTTGATCAAGGGTTTTCCCCATCTTGGGGTTTTTCCCTGGCTTGAGCCATATTCTTGTGTCTTTCTATCTTGGCTTGTCTTCTGCATCTATCATTTATGTTATTTCATCGGTTACTATTATATAATGTCTAATGTGATTGGTAAATGAATTAATGGGCATATGGTTGAATGAAGTATCTAACCTAAACAAAGAACATGTTAACTGAAAATTAACATGGTATCAGGGCTCAGGTGAGGACAAGCCCAAGCTTAAAGAAATTGCAATCACTAAAGAATTTCATTGATACCTCCATATCTCTGTGCTAAATCAAGTCAGAGTTCAAATCTGGGTTATTTCTCAAGGCCTTATTCAAGCCCTAATCAGTAAACATGGGCACCAATCCTAAAGATATTCAACTATCACGAGCAACATTTGGAAGACAGCAAGGTATGTTCTTGTACTTTATAGCAGTCATACTCATCAAGCTTAAGAATGTATCATCATTGTAAGATTATGGAAAGATATTTTCTATGATCCCTGGAGGTAAGGTCAATCCTCTACAGATCTCTGTTTGAAATACTATTCTCATCTCTAGAGGATTGATCAAGTGCAGGATATATCTATCTAAGATATATCGAATACTTCAGATAACAAGTATATGCTTGCATTCATTCTATCATTACTTTTGAAGTTGAGATTCTTTCCTATGAAGTTACAGTCCTAGACATCAATCAAGAGTACCAAATCCTAGACCAAAACATATTTGAGAAGGGTCCCAGAATCTAAAATTCCTCCATCAAATTCTAAGCATGATCACCATGATCATTGATTAGTATCAATTGTTCAGCACCTATTCTCTCTATCAGTGCCTCTGGTTCTGGAAGGATATTTCACTTTGAATATAGAATTTTTCTGTGATAGGTTCAAGTCACTATGATGCCTTGCTTGAAGGATTGAATCATCTAACTTGTTGCAGGAATAAGGCCGAGGGATTGCGTAAGAGAAAAGTTAAAGAAGAATCATATTGATCCCAAGAGACATATTATGGTCATGTTGGAGGTATCCCTAAAACAATTTTATCAATAATCTAAGCACAAGAAGGTTCGATTAGTCAACACTTGGCACTTAATGGTCATTTTACACAATCTCTTGGCCTCCTTGAAGGTCATTGTTGCAGTAAAATTATAGCATATTCTTGTTGGTGAAAGCTGCAGTAACTATGCAGACTTGGTTATTATTATTTGGAAGGCTCATATCTGAACCCTTTGGCATATTGAACTTGCTCATTGACTGAAGCATGATAACCTTGTCATTAACATAACTATGTGGCCTCCTTAAGAGAGAACTAATTCATTATACCATCCTACAACTCGCAAGTTGATTGGCTATTAACTTTAGATATATGTGAGCATGAAAGTTTAAATAAGCCATCTTTGTCGAGATTCTGAAAGAGGTAAACTGTAGCAACAAGACCAACACTACAAGAAAAAGGGTCATTAGTGAGGGTCATGCCTGTGATGGACCTTTAAGGCCTGTCACCAATGTTGCATACAGTGACGATCTTTAAAAAAACATTGTTGTAAGTGTATATAGTGATGGTCCCTTAAGGTTTGTCACCAAAGCCATTTTCAATGACACTTTTGGTGAGGTTTGTGAAAGGGTCGTCACTACTCTCTTTGGTGACACTTTTGGTGAGGGTCATTAAAGGCCCATCACTAATTATCTCTTTGGTAACACTTCTACTGACAATCTTTTATTGACCGTCAGCAATGATTTTTTTGGTTACTTTTAGTGACATTCAATAAATGTTCATCATCACTGATCATTCCAATGAGTTTTTGATGACACTTCATGCATGAGACAGACCTTTAAGGTTTTTCACCAATGTCGCATATGGTGACGATCTTTAAAAACTCTTTGTTATAAGTGTATATGGTGATGGTCCTTTAAGGTTTGTCACCAAATCCATTTTCAATGACACTTTTGGTGAGGGTTGTTAAAGGCCCATCACTAATTCTCTCATTGATGACACTTCTAGTGACGATATTTTATTGACCCTCACCAATGCTCTTTTTGGTTACTTTTGGTGACGATCAAAAAATGTTCATCATCATTGATCATTCCAATGAGTTTTTGATGATGCTATGTACCTGTTACTATATTTTTTGTCAAAAGATAACGATTTAAGACCATTGTTGTGGATTATTTTTCATTATGTGTCCAAGGTCATAGTAGTTACAATTGTCAGTCAATTTGTTAAGAAGTAGTTATTGTGTATCATTTCCCTCAAGTCATAAGAATATAGTTTTCCTACGAGTCAACACATGATTCATCTCTATTAGGTTTATTATCTAGCAAATTTCCTTTAAATAAAGTTCCACTAGTGTGTGTAGGAACTATATTATTTAACACATAATCAAGCTCTATCAATTCTATTAATGAGAGAGACCTATAACTCCTTGACACTCATGGCACATCTTAACATGCTTTGGAACAGTACGCTAACATTCCTTGGCACCTCTCATGTCTTGGAACATCTTTGTACCTAGAACATCTTTCCTTGAGTAGGACGCCCAAGCACATGTTGGCATGCCCTAGCATAGCATAACACTCCCCTATCATGTTTTGGCATGCCCTGTAGTCACTAGCATGCCCTGGAACACCTTGGCATAATATTGCATTGACAAACATTAGCACTTGGCACACATTGCACTTGGCATGTATTGGAACATATTATTAGTGTGCCTAGAATACCCCTTTTGAAAAATATAAAGTCCCGACTTATTAAACCCCTTATGTGTTCATTTCCCTACATTTTAGCTTGGTTATTCCTTTTTTTGTCTTAAAAATCCTTGACGCATATTGGCAAACTCTGGCACCCTGCACATCCTAGCATGTCTTAGCACCTGGCATGCCTTGGCACTATTTGGCACATGTTAGCACACCCCGAAACTACCTAGCACACTCTAGCACTTCTTGACATTCCCTGATATTCCTTAGCATGCCTGACCCATGCTTAGCATACCCTGTCACTCCCTCCTTGGCATGACAACTAGCACCCATTGACACTCCCCGACACACCCTCATATTCATTCACTTCCATGCATTTTGACCTAGTGCTCGCTTGTGTTGTCCTAGTACTCCCCAACACTCCTTAGCATGCATTGTCACTCTCTAGCACACCTTAGCACTCTTCAATACTTTCTTCCACTTCATAGCATGCATCACACTCCCTGACGCGCATTGGAACTTGGCACGTGTTGGCACTTGGAAACTCTTATCATGTTTGACATGTGTTGAGATGACTTGGTATGCTTTGGACATGATTTAATATTAAATTTATTTGAGATCAATTATTGGAAACTAGATGGGAAGAAAGAAAGGAAGATTTGGCACTTAGAATGCATTGACACTTGGCACTTGGCACCTATTGGCACCTAGTGCTAGTATTCCTAACACGCCCCTCATGGAAAAGGTAAATTGATGACTTATTAACCCTATTATGTGCTCAGTTCCTTGTAGTTTAACTTTTCATACCTTTTGTTGCCTTGGCAGTCTATGGCATTTATTGTCACACCCTTGTACATCTTGGCATGTGTTAGCACTTGGCACATATTAGCTTGTTTGACATGTCTTAATACTATCTAGAACATGTTAGAATGCCCTAGAATTCCCTAACACACCTTGGCAGTCATGACCTCACAACTCGCATTACATTTTTCCATGGCTTGGGAACCTTACATTCACTAGAACACCTCGATACTCCCTAGTTGTCATGCCCTTTATTATATTCCTCCACAATGTCCCAGCTAATGAGGAGATCGACAGAGGTAACCACAGACCACGATTTTAGTTTGGTATCTAGTCGTACAAAACCAGAGAGGGATCTCTCTATGATATCACAACCAAGAGATGACTAGAATGTAAAGGATTTTAGGCTCGATAGCTAGGCTCGGGTGGGTTTAGGAAAATTTAGGCTCATCATGTTTGCTTGATGACCCCATCTCCATGGGTTGTACTGACATGGTTTGGTGCTAGCATGGTGAAGTGGTTATATACGTTTTTAAGGCTGCCTCAATGAAGGTGTCCCATGTCATGTTCTTCTCTTTCAAGTGATGGAGTACTATAACCTTTATCAGGCTCTGATAAAAGAGGTCAGGATAATGCACTTTGCCTTTCAAATTCATCCTTTCAAACATTTTGGTTAGGATCCTATACAAGTAGTTGGACAAATTTAGAGGCTTGGCAGCTGTAAAGTGCATGAGAAGTCTTATGTGGTATTGATATAGCCTAGAAAATATGCCCTCACATGTGAAGAACTTCATGAAAACCTTCATGAATGGTGCATATCTCTCCAACAATTATCTGAATGGGAAAACATGTGAGTGAGCTCCTTTGTATTGTGATTTCAAGTAGGGTTTGTACTCTTCTCGGTCTATGTTCATGCCTTTGAACCAATTTTCACCATGGTTTGGTATGTTTCCAGCTTGAGAGATGGAATCCACTGAAAAGATGAAATTTGTCTCTAATGGTGATCTTGTCTTCCTTCAAGGTGAGGGAAAATATACCTGTGGGATGCTCATGGTAACCTACTTCCTGCACTCTTTGACAAAACCCTAAACAATTGACATCTTCAAATAATTTCATGATAAATGGGGAGGAGGTGGTTTCATTGCAATTAGAGGGCTCAAACCTCAATATCTTTCCCCCATCAGTATCTTTAGACCAAAAGAATTGATGCTATTATAGCTAGGTTCCTTTGGGCTAGGCCTATATCCAAAAATAAGATACTTTGGTCTATTTAGAGGTGCTCGCGAGACATGAGAAGGATTCAAGGTGGGGTATAAAGGACACATAATGTTTTAGTAAGGTTTTAATTGTCAATAAATTATGGAAAAAATTCCAAGGAAAAGGTATTTGGTAATAGGTTATTAAAGAGAAATATCTAAAAAATAGACAGCTTAAGGAATGGATTAAAGAGGCAGCTCCAAAGAAGAAGGTGGCATCTTATATCTGGAGAAGCATGATGAGAAACAAATATTGGCTACTACGAAATCTGAGATGGGAGGTTAGAAGGGGGAATAGGATAGAAATAGGACTAGATGGTATCAAAGGGGTGGAGCGAATACACACTCTTTCTATTCACATCCTTGAGCATTTACATAAGAAAATGATTTACTTTATGATCTATATCTCTTGTGATTGAGGATCTTCTTCTGTTACAATTTATTGGATCAATGCATTTGAACTTGGATTTCCGGAGGATCTATTTGTGGAATGGGTACGTTTCACAACACAACTAAGTCTAACAAGTTTAAAACTCACTGAGAAGAAAAAAAAAACTAAAATGGGAAGGTGTTATGTATAATGAGCAGATCTCTGTTAAAGAGATTTATAAACATATTTCTCATGGACGTGGCTTGAATGATAATGCTTTTTGGTTTCATAACACGTGGATATGGGATATACCTCTCAAATTAAAATGTTTTTTGTGACCGGTGATCCATAATAATATTTTAACTTGGGATAATATCCATAAAAGGGGCTTTGAGGATCTTGGAAGATGCTCTTTATGCAAAGAAGATTTAGAAGACGTGGAAAATCTATTTCTAACATGTCCTTTTGAGATCTTGGTATGGAGTGGGGTTCTTCAAACACTTAAAATACATGTAATATAGAACATGGTTTCCATTTAGAGATGTCTCACTCAATGGTTTGAAGGTTTAAAGACATATCATTACGTGCCTTTCTATATTTTGTGGGGCATATGGAGAAGCAGGAATGAGAAGATTTTTGAACAAACAGAACTAGATACTAGAAATGCCTATTTAAAGATCTTTTCATATTTTATGGAGATATGGATAATGAAGTAGGAACAACCTAGAAGACATTTTCGACTCATGGAGCTATGGTCATACTTTATTTTTTTTATTTTTTATGGAGCATCCACCAACACAGTTTGTGGAAGTGGGACACATTTGGTTTTGCAATGATAAAACACCTTCCATTTCAGTTTGTATAGTGGCATAGGGTCAAATAATAGAGTTGAGCTAATCATACTCTTGGGGGCTCTTTTATGTGCTAACTGGATTGAAATTGAAGATTTACCTGTGTTTGGAGATTCCAAGATGATCCTAGATTGGGTACAATTCAAAACAAAATTTGGACCACCATCCCTTACTTTCTAGATGCAATGCATAAGATATTTGATGAATACCTTTCAAACACTGCCCTTTAATAATGTCTATAGAGAGTAGAATCAAGTGGCAGATCTCCTATCAAAGGAGGCATGCAACTGTACATGTGCCAAGGAGGATTTTCTACTCAGTTTTCAACAAAGGAATCCTTTTGCAACTCAGGGATTTTTAACTTATAAAGGGATGCCCATGAAATTTTTTCCTTTATCTTGTTTATTTGTCATCCGTCCATGAAAATTTTCATAAATCATGAATTTTTTTTGTCATGTTTGAATCATATATGTTATATTTGTCATCATAAAAAACATTAACCTTTTTTTGTGAAAATTGATATAGTAGACAATTTTCAGAAATAAAAGAACTATAATGGAGTAGTAAGATACTTAGAAATTTAACCATTCTATTTTAAAATCTAATATATGGCATGCAAAAACATTAACAATGAAATACCAAAGTATATATCTATTTTTCATTAATGAAAATCAATAATTTTTTCCTTATTAAAGATAAAAAGAAATTTAATCTATATAAATTCTTGAATACTTGATTAATCCAAATCTAAAATAAATCTAATAACAATGTTGAATTCCAATTCCTAGTCCACTCGACTAGTGCACAATACCTCATTCAATAGTGTTGTGAACCATTACATGTAGTTACATAAAACAGTCCCGCCCAATTTTAAAATTGGCTTCATAAAAAAACTCTAACTTCAATCCAGACCAGCACAGGGATCCAGTTGAATTTTTTGCATCTAGGTTAATTGAGACACCAAACATCCAATGCTACCATGTACCACGCCATCAAAACCATCAACAACAGCTACAATGTGAACTTCGTCGTAACTGATAGTCGGGTAAGTCAAGAGCTGATATCAGCACTTGCATCAAACTCCCATATATTGTATTAGTTAAACACATCGATTTGTATCTGTTCTAATCCCTTAGGGAGATTTTTTTGTTTTGATTTGGAATCTCAGTTGTGAGCAACCGAACTTCTTATTATTGGACTTCCAGCATCAATCATCAATTTTCTATATTCATGCTTTGGGTTTTGAATACCTGATTTTGTACCCCCACAGTATGTATGTATATATATATATATATATATATATAGATATAGATATATTATATATATATATAATCTATATATATATATATATATATATATAAATATATATATATATATAATATATATATATATATATATATATATATATATATATATATATATATATATATATATATTATAATATATATAATATATATATAATATATATTATATTATATATATTATATATATATATATATTATATATATTAGATTAAAGATCTTATTCGGTGGAATTTATTTGCAATGGGGGTTGATTTTGAATATTTGACAAACACAACTTCAAGATCCATAGCAGGGTTCATCAGCACTACCATATTGTATCCCTTAGATACATGTAAGACCAAGTACTAGGCAGAGGCTTATGTCGGGGGTCAACAAAAATACAGGTTTGTAGCTCCAATTCATATTTTCCTTAGAATTAAACCGAGTTGTTTCTTTTTTTTGGAATGGGTTTTCCTGAATTCGATATCTGACACATGTATTTCCTTAGAAATCATCTGGGTTGAGTATTTTGAAATGGGTGTTGTATCTGGTTGCAATTTGTGCCACTGGATCCTTGCATTATCCTTGGGTTAGTGTGCTTAAATTTGGTGGGGTTGATCCTCCTTATCACACTTGGAACTCGCTAACACTCCCTATCAAACGCTCTTATTCATTCATTTCCATGCAATTGAAATTCGTGCTCCCTTGTGTTTCCCTAGCACTCCCTAACACACATGGGTGCCATACCCTAGAACCTGGAACATCTTGGCATGTCTTGGCATGCTTAACATGTCTTGAACCATCTCACATGTGTTAGCACTTCTTTTCATTCCCTAGCACAACTTGGAACTCCCTAGTTATCATGCCCTTATAGATATCCTTACTTTTTTTGAGATTTGGGAACCCAACCAAGTCATTGAAAAAATAGTGCTATGCATAGCCCAAAGTCTCCCTTTATCTGAAACTATTTTTTCCCAACCCCTTATTGCAATCATAGACTTGCCTCCTGCAATTCCTATTTTTTCCCAACCTCTTTGAAAGGTATTTCATTTTCCTTTTCCTTTTCCCCTTTTAATATTTTGTCATGATTTTTGGTGTGCATTAAAAAGGTGAGATTTTCAACCTGTTGCATTTGATATTTGTGGTTCTGAAGCTAATCCTCCTTTCAATAAACATTCTTCCATTAGTCTAACCTTAGGCTTCAAAGTGATGGGGAAATCTGAATGTTTAGGCTTATTCCTACAATTTTAACCTCTTTAGGGAGGCTTGACAGTTCAATGTCAAAGGGGGGGAGATATGCTAGGAATAGAAGGGGCAAGGAAAAGAGAGGGAAGATGGAGAGGAGAATGCAAAATAATAGGGAAATCCATCAAAGTAAAAGAATTTCTATGAACAGATAAAACCAAAGAAGAATATGAATGGGAATTAATCTTAGCAGAAGGAGGCGTAATGTTTACTTGAACTTCTCGCTATACCTTAAGGATAGGTTCCAACCTGACATTAACTTTTTTATAATTTGAAATTGTAGGTTTTGGTTTAGACTTGCTTCTAACTTACTTCCAAATTCTTTTTTTCCTCAAAATGGGAGCCTTCAACTCTAACCATTGGGTTTGAACATGTCCAACTTCGTAATGATTGAAACAATGAAATGACATTTTCCAATAATCAATCTTATGGATCTAGACATTTTCCTTGTAAATTAATTCAATGGCCTTGAATAAACACTATTTGATACCTACTTTGACTAGAATCTAGACCCAATGCCTATTAATCGAAACATACTAGTTAGGGTCCACAGAAATAAATCTACCAAGCTTCTTGCCAATAGTGTGAAGGGCCTCCTTTGTCTAGAAGACAAAGGGAGGGCTTGACAATATAGCCCAAAGTTGTTTCACCGAGATATGTTTGTGAGCGGGATCAAAATCCACCAACCATGTTTCTAGGACTAGCCTCAATTTCCCCCAATCCCATTTTGTCTCCGTCATTGATCCAAGTGGATAACCCATCACAAGAAATAAACTTCGTGGATCCAAATATAGATCAAATATCTATCAAAAGAAAGGCACCAGAAACCATCCAAGAAGAGCCACGAGAAGAAAAACCAGAAGAAAAAAAACAATTCCAGGAGATACCTAGGATGATGCAAAAGAAATGGATGTGGAAGAAGCAATCTTGGCAAGCATGGTAGAAGAGCTAAAAGGAGAATATTTGTAAACAATCCTGAACAAATAGTGTAGATGTTGAATCAACCCTACTTGAAACTCTGTAATCATAAAGGGATGACCTCTCAAAGATAAGGTTAGTCAAGATATGGCATCCAAACTCATAACTTCAAATAACCCTAAAAGCACCACAAGGAAGCAAAAAAAATGGCAAAAAAAGCAACAAAATCCTCATACAATAAGTGAGCGAGATGCTAGCCAATTCAAGTAAGGTGGCTCTCATGACGGATGTATTCCACTCCATTCCCCATCATTCTTAGTGAAATTAATCACATGGAACATTAGGGGCCTCAATTAAAAAGGAAAGTTGAGGCTCCCAAAAGGTTAAAAACATAAGGATATCCCTATAGTACTCATAATACCAAAAAAAAAATTCTCCAACCATCGTGTATGTGAAATCCTAGAGAAATGTTAGAAAGGTAGTGCTTCAGTGGAATTGGATGCAAAAGGAAAAGTAGGAAGGCTAGCTCTTATATGAAATCCCATGGAAAGTACCATCACCAATCTAACTATAGCCCCATGCATTCTTTCAGGTCATTTTCAATTCAAAAGTTTTAAGTCAATAGGTAGAATTACAAATGCATGTGGTCTAGCTCTATTGAATGATCTCCACTCCATATCTTTAAAATGCCTATGGATAATAGTGGGTAACTTCCACATCATTAAATTGATGGAAGAAAAAAAGGTGGCTTGCAATAACTAGACTTTGATACGTAGCTCTTCCTTGGCCTCATGCAAGACCTGCATGCCACATATGCAGATACTATACATGGGATATTTACTTGGAATAATTGAAAAGGTGGCTGCCCTCAAATTACTTCCAGATTTGACATATTTTTGGTCTCAAAATCTCCTTGGGACAATGAGACCTTTGTGGAGGTTTTAATCCTTCCTTGTTGCATATCATATCATTGGCCTGTAAGCTTGGAAGCAAATATCAAAGCAAGCCCCAAAAATAGGCCCTTTCGCTTTGAAAGCTTTTTTCTTAGGGATCCTTCCTTCTTGGAAAATTCCCAATAATGGTGGTAGGAAGCCACTCCTCGACTGGGCTCAATTATGCACCAATTCCAGTAGAAAATAAAGTTCTTAAAAGCTCAAATAAAAAAATGGAATAGAGAATATTTTTTGAACATCCACCAAATCAAATAGGAATTAGAGGATGACATGGAATAAGTCCAACAATACATTATTCTTGAAGGTCGATATGACAAATTAGTTGAGGAAGAAAGTGAGCTTCTCACTCAATTAGAAGAAGGTTGCATTTAGGAAGAATTTCTCTGGTGCCAAAAATCTCACATAAGATGGCTTAAGGAGGGGGGAAAACTCTATATTTTTCCACGAATCCATGATCAAACACCACCATCACAACAAAATATTCTAACTTCAAAGCACTACAGGATATAACCTTACAAAACACGAAGAGTTGGAAGGATAATTAGTTGGTTGAATTATCTTTAATAAATCAATTAAATTTAAAGTCACATTTATAATATAAATACTATTTGGCTAATTGGCAAAGGTTACAAGTTATATTTACTATGACAAAATGAAGGGCCAACAAGTATGGCCACCATGTACAACATAAAAAATGTGAAAATTGATCGAGGGTTGGGAAAGTGTATGTAAAGAACGCTTGCATTTTTTTTAATAATCAATTCAGTTGTCTCAAAAATACCTATAGTTATATCAATATAAACTAACATCCTTACAATTGACCTTTATCTTTCAGAAACAAACACGTCATCCATGAGAATACTTTTTCCTAGCTTTTTTTCAATTGTGCATAAATATTGAATAGTCCAGGGTTCCAAGGGGAGTCCAAGAAGTTTTATCCATACTAGGGTGTCTAACATGGTCTCATCCCTAGGATAAAAAATGAGTGGTGAGGTTTTATAGACAAATAAGACCTATCCACAAAACAAACTTCATTTGATATAGAAACTACACCTTCTTTGTTCCAAAAGACAAAAAGAATGCATCTCTCTTGCTACTATGTGAGTTTCTAGTATATAGCATAAACTTGAACTCCGACTCTAATTTATCTATCTCAGAAAGTAGTCCATCCCTACCCTCTTGCCAATAAAATTTCATGCCAAAGTGAATCTTGAAAGGTCAAGGATTTGGTTGATTGCAATATATATCCCCACAACTAAGACCACATTTTTCCTCAACTTCTAATGATTTTACATCATTACTATTTCCATTGAACCAAAAACCTTCCTTAGAGGCCAAGAAAACCACATGTTCCTTATACACTCCTTGAACATCACCTTCTATCAATAGGTATAGAGGGTTCAAGCACATAGGAAGACATTTGTTTTTCTAAACATTAAGTCTCAAATTGAAAGAATTGGTTAGAGACAATACACCCATAGCCATGTCCTACTTAGGAGGGCCCTTATAATTGCTCAAAACATGGCAATATTAGCACTTGTACCACCAATATTATCACTACTCATAATATTTGACCAATTCAAAAAACCCGTGTGAAAATATTCTTAATCATTTTAAAGATCATGTTATTACATTATCCATAGACCTTTTTCCATAAATCTTCTATTATTTTTTTACAAATTAATTAAAAAAACTTATATAATCTTTAAACAGCATACTATTGTCATTCACTCACTTTGCAATTTCCTTTCCCACTTTAGCTTATGTTAGCTTTTATAAAATGAGAGGGGAAAATGAAAAAAAAAAAAAAAAAAAATATGAGGGAAATTGAACAAACTAATAATTTTAATCAAATAAAAGGCCAAAAATGAAAAGGAAGTTATAAAATAAAAGGCCAAAATGTTTTGGTCATTTGTATTTTCAAAGCAATTCCTTTCCCACTTCAGCTTATGTTAGCTTTCCCACTTTAGCGTATGTTAGCTTTTGTAAAGTAAGAGGTAAAGAAAAAAATAATATCTTTTAAATAGGAGGGAAATTGAAAAAAGTAATATTTTTTTAAATAGGAGGGAAATTGAAAAAAAAAAAAATTAATAAAATAAAAAGCTAGAAATGAAAAGGAAATTGTAAAAAGGGCAAATGAGCATTCTCCTCATTTTGGTCATTTGTATTTTTGAAGAAGAAAACTCTTAGAGAGTTTGGAATCCTGTGAGACTACGGTGTCCCAAAACCCCATTGGGAAAATTAGTTTTGGTGGTGAGAAACCAGCACTAGGTAGATTGAAGCTAGATTTCGCCATCCACTACATTGCGTGGAAGCGAAATTTGACATTGGTGTTGCCCTAGCTATATTGCAAGATTTTTGCATTGCCATGGAAGTGAAATTTGACATTGGTGCTACCATAGCTAGATTGCAACGAGATTTTTGCATTGCCCTAGAAGCGAAATTTGACATTAGTGCAAATTAGGCAAGATTTGGAACTCACGAAGGTACTAATTTCATGAATTCTTCCACAAATACTTTTTCCATGAGATAAATTTGTAATTGCATATTTGATGAGCGAAATTCTAGAGATTTTGGTGTGAAATTCTCTTTATATTGGTGTCTGAATTAGTTTTGTATCGTAGAATAAAGGTTGAAATGCTTAATCAAGGGTGTTTAGTTCCCAACCATTGCTAAACGAAATCCTGAGAAAAATAACTAAGTGTTGGTTGGTCCTCAATGGCTTAGAAGGCGTAATTCTCTGAGAAATATCAAGGATACATTGCCAAGGTTTTACAAGGGTAAAATCCCATCAAGAATGGAACTCAAGTTCATTAAATGAGGCACATTCTCTTGGGTGTGCATATACTTTCAATATAAAACTCTCCTTTAACGGGGTTCTATAGCCAAGCAACAAAACTTTTAAAACAATAGTTGCATAGGAAAGGTCGTATTGAAGCTTGCGGAGGAACTTTGACAAATAGTGAAACTTTTTGTTGACTCAGACACATTCAATGATTGTCTCCTCATTTAGGATCAACTTTCCCACGGGGTTTTATAGCCAAGCAACAAAACTTTTAAAAAATAGCTACACAGGAAGAGTCGTATTGACGCTGTAGAGGAACTTTGACAAACAGTGAAACTTTTTGTTGACTTAGACACATTCAATGAGTGTCTCCTCATTCGGGATCAACTTTCCCACAATTGTTAATATCCATCAAAATTGAAGAGTCGGCATTCTTATACAAATCGACCGCAATGTTGTGGAGAAAGCAGTAAATGGAGTCAGATGCATCCCTTGTGTCGTATAATTAGGAAATTTTGGGATCAAGTTTGTGCTATGCGATGGAGGCATCCAAAAGATCAATTTGAGCATAAAAGTGCTATAATTTATCTTCCACCCATCAGTATCACTAATCACACTGAGGTACTCTTCCATAATCTGATTGCTTTTGAGGTGTGCAAGGCCTCTGAAATCAATTATGTGACATGTTACTTGAGTCTAATGAACGAGTTGATCAACTTTGAAGAAGATGTAGCTATGCTCAAGAAAAATGACATCGTTATAAATTACCTTGGGAGTGATATAGAGGTTTTCGAGCTCTTCAATGGTCTATGTAAGGGAGTCACCGTGAGCCAAACAGATGCATTGGCAAAACTGAACGGAGATGTAGATGATCACTACAGATGTAAATTCAAGGTTTGGTTTACCAAGCTTGTGAAGGAGCATTTCTCATCACCCTGGAGAAGTCTAGCTCTGGCGAGAGAAATTGTTGCACTTTTGCTTACCGTTGTGCAAACCATCTACTTAATACTGTCACCTAATTAGCCTCTCTAGTGATGTGTCTTTTAATTCCTATTCAGTGCATTAGTAACAACGGGTTCTTTTTACTTATCATAGAGTCTTAATGTTACAACTTACATATCAAAATATCATACTGGAAGAAGTTTGTGCAATAGTTCTCACATTCTTATAGCACATTAGACAACCTAGCCTCTCTCTATCATCCCATTCCAAAAAACCTCAGGTTTTCCATCTATATTAGGTTTTCCACCTATATCTAAAGAATTCATCAAAAACAACTATTTTTTTTAAGATTGACTGGAATCCTTTTCTAGGCCATTTCTTCACAAGTTCTGAAGCTTTATTTCTCTCACTTTTCTCCCAAGTATGCATAAATAAGAGTAGTATAAATAAGGGCATCGCCAACAAGACCCCTCCAAAACATTTTACTGATTGTGTTTTTGTCCTTTCTCAGGTTTCCTAACCTCGAATAGTGTTACTATATAAAAAAACATCTTCAGATAAACCTCTTTCGAAAAAATCATCAAGAAGCTTTAGAACTTCCTCTTCATTGCATTGGAAACAATAGCCATTAATTAGCCATGAGTAAACACTAAAACTAGGCATAAACCTGCAATCATCATTTTAAATAGGACCTCCGTTGCTTCATTTATTTCCCAAACTTTCAAAAGCTATGAATAAAATCCTTGTATGTATACACAAAAAATAACCCGCTTTGTAACATCTTATTGTGAAGTTTCCAAGCATTAGCCATGTTACCTCTCTTGCACTATGAATTGATCAATATATCACATGTGAAGTGCTTAGGTTCAGGTTCGGGACCCTTCTTCTCCATTTCACGCAAAAGATTATTGGCTTCTTCCAAATTCCCTTCCTCATAGAGCTTATGGAGGAGGACATCGTATGTCACCATTCCTAGGACTAACCCTTTCATTCCGCAATCTGAAATCCCCAATCATATTATCTTCTCTAATAACCATCAATCAAGGTAGTATATGTTACATTAGTTGGAAACAGATGACCCATTTTGTTCAGAATATTCAATGCATACCTCAATCTACCTTCTTTACAAAATCCATGCATCAGTGTGTTGTATGTTACAATATCAGGGGAATAACCTTTGCTTGCAATATTGGAAAGGAAATTGAATGCATTTTCAGTGCCCCCCTTTTTGTAGTATCCATGAATGAGCAACATTGTAAGTAACAATATTTGGTAACATGCATTTAGGCATCATTTCCTCTATAAGGGCATTTTCTTTCATCATCTTGCCTCCTTTGGAGAGACCACTAATGAGTGAAATATAAATGACAACCGTGAGTTTGATATAACTACATTTGATTTCATCATCTTGCCTCCTTTGGAGAGACCACCAATGAGTGCAATATAAATGACAGCCGTGAGTTTGATATAACGGTCCACCATTCCATCAAACAATTTGAAAGCATCATCCATTTTGGCTTGCTTGGAATATTTATTTATCATAATAGAATACAAGATGGTATTTGAAGGTATGTTTATGGTCCTCATCTATTTGAAAATAGCCTCTACCTCATGTTACCCCATCAATGCACATCGACACACATCAAATGGCTTATCATGAATATATTCCAGCACATTTCCAATCATTGCTAAATGATAAAGTGTTCCATTTTAAATTTCCCAAGCTCATCGTTCCTTTAGTTTTTGATATATGTGGTGCTCAAAGAAAATTGGAGTAGAGGACACTACATAAAACCATGCCCTTGGGATTGCAAATTGTCATGGATTAATATTTATTGTTCCACACAGCTGATGCTATGAATCCCTTCAACTTGACTATGGAGAATGATCATTCTCACCTCCTTACACCTATTCCAGAATAAGATAAAACAAAAATTCAAAAGCAGTTGTGTATAATAATGGTGCTAGAGACAATGGATCTTTACGTAATGCATGCTTGAATTATCAAATCTACAAATAAACTAGTTCCAGGGAAAATACACAGAATTGTTTGATGCAAGATCATTCCACCAAGACACACTCCACTACCTAATCTCACTTCTCTGATACCATGTTGAAACACCTTTTCTGATCTACAGATAATTGCTTGTGATATTATTTACCATGAGTTTATCTTATTCAATTTTCATCAAGTAATTATACATCAGAAATTTAACCAATACAATTATGGCTATAGTCTAAGATATTTTACTTAAAACATAGGAACAAGTATATGGGAACAAAGGCAGATTTGGCTGTCATTGCTACAACTAGACCTTGCACAGTTGTGATAACACAGGTACAACTCCTTTTCTTCTTGCTTTGTCCTAGTTATTTGGATTTTCTAGCCAAATTTTGGCATTTTGACTTGTACATTTCTTGCTCAAATTTATACATAAGTACTATGTTATGTGGTGGTTTATTTTTTTTGGAAAGCCATTGGACACGGCGTCTGCTCAGATTTAAACTAGCGAATTTGGGAAATCAAAGGGACTTTGGCAAACTCTTACTGAGGGTTTTTGGAAAGAGGCATTCAATGGACTTGGTGTGTCTTTAATCCTAATATCAAATCCTGCTATATAGGTACTATTAACACCACATCGTCTATTCAGTTTCTGAGTTAAAACTTTCCATTCTACATTTGTATATCCTTTATCCATTCTATTTTATATGTTTAGCTCCAATTGATATGTTATTTTTTTGCTAATGGTTTGTTTTATTTCTTACTTGGTATGGAAAATGCATAATTGAAACTGTTAGACTCTGTCTTGTATGTCAGTGTGAGATTGATTCTTCTTCAAAACCCTGTTTTGAAGAAGAAATCATTAAATGTGTTTTTTTTAGAATACATATCAAATTCTCCAGCTCTTCAATGGCAGCAGTTTCATCAGCTCCTATCTATGCAAAAGAACAAACAAAAGAAAACAAAACATCATCAGCAATCAGAGGCAAAGCAAGTTACTATTTGGAGAGGTCTCACTGGAAATCCCAAACAAACTTCATTGTCACAGCTATTGAATCAAATGATTGTGTTAGCGCTGGGAATGCCCTGCGTCTTATTGATCAACGGAATGTGATCTGAGGTGATTTTGTGCCTGTTAGTGGTGACTCTGTGAGTAATATATCTTTGATGCAAGTTCTGCAAGAACACAAGGAGAATAAAGAAGGCCTCGAGTTATTGAAGATTGCCATTGAGAAAGCAGGCTATACTGGCAAGGTTTTTATTGGCATGGATGTAGTTGCTTCCAAGTTTTACACTGAGAAGGATCATGCAGTTCATTTTACACAGGAATTTGAATCTCTTTATACCAATGGACCTGTAGGTGGCGGTGGCATTAGGTCTTTCACTGCCATTGCAAATAAAGTATGGACTTTGTATGAGAAAATATCCATTGCGGCATATGCTTGGGGTATAATGGGTCGGTTTACATAGAGGATACATGAAAGTATTGAAGAAGATCCTTTGACAGTATTAAAGCTACAGTGCTTGTTTCTTAAATTACGTTCTATGTTAGATATACCACTGCTACGGATATCACAAAGCAACAGTGCGGATCTGTTTTCTGTTTCTGAATATTACTCATCATAACTTGTAGCTTATGTGCATACAGTACTGGAGATAATTTCAAAATTCTCAATGATATTGCTGCAAAGAAAACCCACAGGTTATACGACTTGCCGAGTCGTATTGAAAAAGCTAGTTTTCGTGACTTTGCTTACTTGGATGAGCGATATACATTAGTAAAGGAGACACATAAATTAGCTTTTTTCTCACAGGGAATACTAGCGATGTCAAAAACATTCATTGGGGTTATTGAGTTGGATGCTAGGCAACTGCTAGAGGATGGAATACGCAAGGAACTCGGAAGGGAAATTGAGAACACATTAAATAATTTCATCATTTTCTCAGCTGTTCAAGCAGATGAAATCTCAGACAATGGAGAAACAACGTTTGTACGCTTTGCATCAATCCTCGACTCTTCTTTGTAAGGATTCATATCATTTTCAGATCTTATCCTACAGTTTGAGAATACTTGCCGAGAGGTTTCTGAGCTACTTAGGGAAGAAGCCACTGGGAGGCATCAAGTTATAGAAGATAAATTCATGAGACAAAAGGCTCAGATGTTACTAGATGAAGCTGTGACATGGTCACTTGTTTGGTATTTGTTTGGTAAAGGTACTGAAGACAACCTGGGGGATATTTTTGTGTCTCCATCAACTTTGCAACAAGTGGCCTGTGACTTCGTTATGACAGATCACACGGCACAGCTATGCCTTCGGATTGTTCAGTGGCTGGAAGATCTTGCATCTAAGGCAGTTGATTTTGACAAGAAGGTAAAAGGATGGTATACTGGTTCTTATCTTCACAAGTCAGGTGTCTCGCATCAAACAGAGCGGCTATTAAGAAAAGGTCTAGGAGTTCAATGCTTGTCCACCATTTGGATTTTGATGCGCCAACATAGGAACAAGCTCGTATTCATCTATAAGATCAGAAACAAGAGCAAGCTCTCCTGGAGGATGTCTAGGTATTACTTAGAGCAGGAAGGTTGAAAGAAGCATGTGATCTTTGTTGCTCTGCTGGCCAGGCATGGAGAGCTGCCACTTTGTGTGGTAATAGTGGTTTTGATTCTTGTCCTTCCATTGACGTGTTGCGTAAAATGGGGAAGAACATAACATTACAAGCAATTGAACTTGAAAGTGGGCTTGGCTATCAGCGTCGACTTTGGAAATGGTCTTGCTATTGTGCTTCTGAAAAAATCTTTGAACAAGATGTTGGGAGATATGAGGCTGCTATATTTGTTGCTCCATGTACCATAACGTTGCTTCAAGACTGCTCCAATGAACACTTTGTGTATTCTATCCGAATCAAGGCATACAAACGAGCGTTATTCAAACGGAGTCAAAACAACAGAAGACATAGGATTCGATTCCTATTTCAAGACTTCAGGTAATGATTCAAAGGGATCTGCTGTAGCATTTATCTCTTAATTAGCCATCAGAGGATTTTAAGGGGAACGATCTCCTGTTTTAGAATAAAGAAATGACTCTATCTCTATTTTTGTAACTCTAGGTGAAACAACGCCCCTGTTTTGGGGTCGATTTGTTTTTCCCTTAGCAGCATTTATTTAATGTATCAAAAATCATTTGTAACAGGAGAAGAGGAGAGAGTTCTGAGAGTTGGTGGAGAACAGAGAGCTTCCATTGTACAGTCTTTGACAGAGATTTTAATGAAAAATACACAGCTCTGGCTTCTGAGATTCCTGTGGTATGAGATTTAACATTTGTGTTCTCCTTTGTTTAATGTAAAGCCTGTTATGTGTTCATTTCATTTCATGATCATTTCCAATTGAACAAATGAATTGTTAAGGTAGAATTCATAATTTATATGCTTTGCCTTTAAGTTTGTTCATATTTAATGTTTTCCTCTCTTTGACAAGGATTCATCTTCTATGCCCTTGTCAGCTCCTTAGCAGTCTTGCCATTCCATTTAATCTCAACTTGATGTTAAAATTTCTTGCCTACCTTGCCTCAAGAGATAATCTATGTTTTTAATTACATTTCTCTGTTCAAGTTGTTCCTTTGCCCCATGCAGCCCAGAAAAACCCCATCATTTTACTAAAAACCCCTTTTTATCAATTTACTAGCCTAAAATTAGTTTCTTTTAAAGTCATCTCAGCCCCTTTGAAGACTTTTTGCTGAGATAGACCGAAGAGAGCCCTCTCCTATCCTCGTAGGGCTAGCTACAAGGCTAAGTGGTTTGATGTTACCTTGAGTTTCGCCTTCTTCAGCCTCAGGCAAATTCGAGTGCTAACATATTGGCGACCATACTGGGGAGAACATTCGATTTGTTGATTATCTTGTCCCAGTACATGAAATCAAGTTGCAAATCTGATGCTGATGGTGGATAGCAGTCGGACACATATGAAGGCTGAAGCAGTCACTTGGCGACTCCAACTCGATCCAGACAATCCAGTGCTCGTTGATCTACTCATGCAATGGTAGGGTATGTGGTCAACCCTGCCCTGCGTGAAGCTGTAAACGATGTTAGAGAGTTGTTAGTGGATATTGAAATTAATGAAGAATTTTTCAGTGCCTTGCTTCAATGTTTGAAATCTCTGAAGTTTTCTCTTGAAACTAAAACTGGTGTTTGTGAATTAGTTGTTGAAAGAGTTGAGAAGGAGATTCAGTATTTGAATGAGAAGATCCAGTCATATGATTTCCGAGACCCTAAAAAGTTCTTGGAAATTCTTCCTCCTTCCAAACATGAAACAACAGAGTTGCCTATATATGTTTACATTGGCAATGTGCAACTAGAGGTATGTGTTGCAGAGTTGGGGCAGCCAACAGAGTCTGGCTTCCGTGATCCTATTGCAGCATACATGGAAATATTTTTTAGTTTGATTGATAGATCAAGTTGTCTTTTACATAGCCAGATACATTATGTGCATGAAGGGTTGCCAGCAATTGCATCTGTGATCTGGTTGAAGCACTCTCAAGCGGCATCATTTTCAGGTTTACTTGAATGGTTGATCTGGCACTTCAGTATTACTTGATCTATTGTTTTTGCAGCAAAGTAGGGTAGATTTTGTAAATAAATAAGCAGCCAAAAGGCAGCATTTTGTTCCAGTTTCATTACAGTTTAGTTTAAAGTTTGCCGAATTAGTCTTTCAATCAATTCAGTCAGTTTCCAGTTAATAAGTTGAGTCTTCAGTTGTGTTGATTTGTTGAAATAATGGACTCCATTGCCCAATGGATGGAGGCACTGTCTGCTCACCCAAAGTTCTGCGGTTCTTGGCACCTCCAAAAAGCGGCAGCTGCCATCCCTATTGGAGCCGATGTTAGACTCCGTCTTGTATGTCATTGTGAGATTGATTCTTCTTCAAAACCCTGTTTTGAAGAAGAAATCATTAAATGTGTTTTTTTTAGAATACATATCAAATTATCTAGCTCTTCAAATGGCAGCAGTTTCATCAGCTCCTATCTCTGCAAAAGCACAAACAAAAGAAAACAAAACATCATCAGCAATCAGAGGCAAAGCAAGTTACTATTTGGAGAGGTCTCACTGGAAATCCCAAACAAATTTCGTTGTCACAGCTATTGAATCAAATGATTATGTTAGCGCTGGGAATTCCCTGTGTCTTACTGATCAACGGAATGTGATCCGAGGTGATTTTGTGCTTTTTAGTGGTGACTCTGTGAGTAATATGTCTTTGAGGCAATTTCTACAAGAACACAAGGAGAATAAAGAAGGCCTCGAGTTATTGAAGATTGCCATTGAGAAAGCAGGCTATACTGGCAAGGTTGTTATTGGCATGGATGTAGCTGCTTCTGAGTTTTACACTGAGAAGGATCATGCAGTTCATTTTACACAAGAATTTGAATCTCTTTATACCAATGGACCTGTAGGTGGCGGTGGCATCAGGTCTTTCACTGCCATTGCAAATAAAGTATGGACTTTGTATGAGAAAATATCCATTGCGGCATATGCTTGGTGTATAATGGGTCGGTTTACAGAGAGGATACATAAAAGTATTGAAGAAGATCCTTTGACAGTATTAAAGCTACAGTGCTTGTTTCTTAAATTACGTTCTATGTTAGATATACCACTGCTACGGATATCACAAAGCAACAGTGCAGATCTGTTTTCTGTTTCTGAATATTACTCATCAGAACTTGTAGCTTATGTGCGTACAGTACTGGAGATAATTTCACAATTCTCAATGATATTGCTGCAAAGAAAACCCACAGGTTATACAACTTGCTGAGTCGTATTGAAAAAGCTAGTTTTCGTGACTTTTCTTAGTTGGATGAGCGATATACATTAGTAAAGGCGACACATAAATTAGTTGTTTTCTCACAGGGAATACTAGCGATGTCAAAAACATTCATTGGGGTTATTGAGTTGGATCCTAGGCAACTGCTAGAGGATGGAATACGCAAGGAACTCGGAAGGGAAATTGAGAACACATTAAATAATTTTATCATTTTCTCAGCTGTTCAAGCAGATGAAATCTCAGACAATGGAGAAACAGCGTTTGTACACTTTGCATCAATCCTCGACTCTTCTTTGCAAGGCTTCATATCATTTTCAGATCTTATCCTGCAGTTTGAGAATACTTGCCGAGAGGTTTCTGAGCTACTTAGGGAAGAAGCCACTGGGAGGCATCAAGTTATAGAAGATAAATTCATGAGACAAAAGGCTCAGATGTTACTAGATGAAGCTGTGACATGGTCACTTGTTTGGTATTTGTTTGGTAAAGGTATTGAAGACAACCTGGGGGATATTTTTGTGTCTCCATCAACTTTGCAACAAGTGGCCTGTGACTTCGTCATGACATATCACACAGCACAGCTATGCCTTCGAATTGTTCAGTGGCTAGAAGATCTTGCATCTAAGGCAGTTGATTTTGACAAGAAGGTAAAAGGATGGTATACTGGTTCTTATCTTCACAAGTCAGGTGTCTGGCATCAAACAGAGCGGCTATTAAGAAAAGGTCTGGGAGTTCAATGCTTTTCCACCATTTGGATTTTGATGCGCCAACACGGGAACAAGCTCGTATTCATCTAGAAGATCAGAAACAAGAGCAAGCTCTCCTGGAGGATGTCTGGGTATTACTTAGAGCAGGAAGGTTGAAAGAAGCATGTGATCTTTGTCGCTCTGTTGTCCAGGCATGGAGAGCTGCCACTTTGTGTGGTAATAGTGGTTTTGATGCTTGTCCTTCCATTGAGGCGTTGCGTAAAATGGGGAAGAACAAAACATTACAAGCAATTGAACTTGAAAGTGGGCTTGGCTATCAGCGTCGACTTTGGAAATGGTCTTGCTATTGTGCTTCTGAAAAAATCTTTGAACAAGATGCTGGGAGATATGAGGCTGCTATATTTGCTACTCCATGTACCATAATGTTGCTTCAAGACTACTCCAATGAACGCTTTGTGTATTCTATCTGAATCAAGGCATACAAATGAGCGCTATTCAAACGGAGTCAAAACAGCAGAAGACATAGGATTCGATTCCTATTTCAAGACTTCAGTTAATGATTCAAAGGGATCTGTGCTACATCATTTATCTCTTAATTAGCCATCAGAGGATTTTAAGGGGAACGATCTCCTGTTTAGAATAAAGAAATGACTCTATCTCTATTTTTGTAACTCTAGGTGAAACAGCGCCCCTGTTTTGGGATCGATTTGTTTTTCCCTTAGCAACATTTATTTAATGTATCAAAAATCATTTGTAACAGGAGAAGAGGAGAGAGTTCTGAGAGCTAGTGGAGAACAGAGAGCTTCCATTGTACAGTCTTTGACAGAGATTTTAATGAAAAATACATAGCTCTAGCTTCTGAGATTCCTGTGGTATGAGATTTAATATTTGTGTTCTCCTTTGTTTCATGTAAAGCCTGTTATGTGTTCATTTCATTTCATGATCATTTCCAATTGAACAAATGAAGTGTTAAGGTAGAATTCATAATTTATATGCTCTGCCTTTAAGTTTGTTCATATTTAATGTTTTCCTCTGTTTGACAAGGATTCATCTTCTATGCCCTTGTCAGCTCCTCAGCAGTATTGCCATTCCATTTAATCTCAACTTGATGTTAAAATTTCTTGCCTACCTTGCCTCAGGAGATAATCTGTGTTTTTAATTACATTTCTCTGTTCAAGCTGTTCCTTTGCCCCATGCAGCCCAAAAAAACCCCACCATTTTACTAAAAACCCCTTTTTATGAATTTACTAGCCTAAAATCAGTTTCTTTTAAAGTCATCTCAGCCCCTTTGAAGACATTTTTCTGAGATAGACCGGAGAGAGCCCTATCCTTTCCTCGTAGGGCTAGCTACGAGGCTAAGTGGTTTGATGTTACCTTGAGTTTCGCCTTCTTCAGCCTGAGGCAAATTCGAGTGCTAACAGAAACTAAACTATGAAAAATATATGAATCTAGAAAAAATCCTTTAACTACATTTCATCATGATCAAAGCTTATGGCTTTGCTAAAATAGGTCTGCAACTTTAACAATAGAAAAGTTAGAGACTCATTTTAGGTTGAAAATGGCTTTAAGAATTATATAGCATCAAATCAACACCTTTGAGTAAATGCAAATGCAGCTTAACAAAATACTAACATTTTATTGTACATTAAGTCATTTTCCTTTCAATATTGGGGTTTGAAATAATTAACCTCATTGAGATGAATTTTCTTAAAACCATGCAGTAAATTCTGTCTTATCTATTGCAAAGATTTATACTTTGTTTGACTTAACTCTGTCTCTTCCCACACTAGTCACTCTTTTAAGGATTCAATTTATCATTGTGGTAATATTTTTTTGATCAGTTGGCTCATATCCTTTGTTAGATTTTCTACCTTGTTTAACTATGATAGTCCTCTCCATAGTACTACGGTACACTTAATTGGTAGGTACAACAGTAGTAAGGGTGTACTTTTACAGGTCCATACAACAATAATAATGGCAGTAGTTTGTCATGGTTCCTATGCACATTATAGTATGAGGTAGGTGTTGTTATGTAAGAGAGTAGAGGGTATATTTCCAATTTTGTTATCCTCAATTAATTTCAGTTTGCATGTTGTTTAAGATTAAGCAATTCCTTTTTTTCTTCATTTTAGTTTAGTTTGTAGTTCAAATTCAATTCAGTTCAGTTCTAAATTCATGCTCTAATATTTCGAGGGCACAAAACCCTAGATAATTAGAGTTATTTTGCATGATAACGTTCCAGTCTTGGTAGGGGGCACAATTCTCAAGGAAGGGATGCATGCTTCTGTTTGTCTTCCAATGGAGTTGCACTTACCTAGCACACTTATCCATGTAGCAAGGGTACACTATATGATTAAACTTGGGCTAGCATTTGACTGGGTCACCTTGAGTGCTTCAAGCATGTGACCAGATACTTTGTATCTTTTCTCATCTTCCTATTTTATAAAGGATATGTAGTGAACACTTCCGTGTTGGTTAGCAAGCTTTTGGTTTTAAGGTATTGCGTTGTATTTTCTTTGCTCTGCATTCAATGGAAGATAGATGTTATTGAGAGTTCATATTTGTGTACATTGTCTTATTATTTTTCAGCAATGTGTTTTTGTAGATTCTAGTATACCCATCAAGGGATTTAAATTACCTAGGATCTTAGGAATATTCTTTTAGTGCAAAATTTACTTACCATTGTCTAGAGTACATGGTATCAGAGCACTTTCATTGAAACTAATAGGAAGTTGTGCATGGATAGGATTGAAACTTGATAGAGGGAGTTGTTGAAGGGGTTTAAGGATGGGATGCATGAGTTTCAGCAAGTGAAGCAGATTTTGACTGGTTAAAGGTTGTGGCCCATGGGGTGTGATGTCCCATTTTTTCCAGGGATTGGAATGTTATTTTGCGTGTTTGAAAAAGGTGGCCTCCACCTATAAGAGGTTGCAGGTTCAATTCTTAGTTCTCGATATGTTTTCATGTTCGTTTAAAAAGTTGTAATCACAAGTAGTTAGGGTCTTTAGGATTGTCACATGTTGGAGGGCACTTCTAGCTCTATTATAGTTTAGGATGCAACATCTCTTGGAAGAGGTTGAATTGTGGTATGTACTGGAGAAGGAGATTTTACTTTGGAAAAATCTAGACTTTCCCCCCCTCCTTAAGCCATCTTATGTGAGAATTTTGGCACCAGAGAAATTCTTCCTAAAGACAACCTTCTTCTAATTGAGTGAGAATCTCACTTTCTTCCTCAACTAATTTGTCAGATTTACCTTCAAGAATAATGAATTGTTGGACTTATTCCATGTGATCCTCTAATTCCTATTTGATTTGGTGGATGTTCCAAAAATATTCTCTATTCCATTTTTTTATTTCAACTTTTAAGAACTTGATTTTCTACTGGAATTGGTGCATAATTGAGCCCAATCGAAGAGTGGCTTCCTACCACCATTATTGGGAATTTTCCAAGAAGGAAGGATCCCTAAGAAAAAAGCTTTCAAAGTGAAAGGGCCTATTTTTGGGGCTTACTTTGATATTTGCTTCCAATCTTACAGGCCAATGATATGATATCCAACAAGGAAGGATTAAAACCTCCACAAAGGTCTCATTGTCCCAATGAGCTTTTGAGACCAAAAATATGTCAAGTATGGAAGTAATTTGAGGGCAGCCACCTTTTCGATTATTCGAAGTAAATATCCCATGTATAGTATCTGCATATGTGGCGTGCAGTTCTTGCATGAGGTCAAGGAAGATCTACACATCAGCGTCCAGTTATTGCAAGCCACCTTTTTTTCTTCCATCAATTTAATGATGTGGAAGTTACCCAATATTATCCATAGGTATTTTAAAGATATGGAGTGGAGATCATTCAATAGAGCTAGACCACATGCATTTGTAATTCTACCTATTGACTTAAAACTTTTGAATTGAAAATGACCTGAAAGAATGCATGGGGCTATAGTTAGATTGGCGATGGTACTTTCCATGGGATTTCATATAAGAGCTAGCCTTCCTACTTTTCCTTTTGCATCCAATTCCACTGAAGCACTACCTTTATAACATTTCTCTAGGATTTCACTTACATGATCGTTGGAGAATTTTGTTTTTTGTAGTATGAGTACTATAGAGATTTCCTTATGTTTTTAACCTTTTGGGAGCCTCAACTTTCCTTTTTAGTTGAGGCCCCTAATGTTCCATGTGATTAATTTCACTAAGAATGATGGGGAATGGAGTGGAATACATCTGTCATTAGAGCCACCTTAATTGAATTGGCTAGCATCTTGCTCACTTCTTGTATGAGGTTTTTGTTGCTTTTTTTGCCATTCTTTTTTGCTTCTTTGTGGTGCTTTGAGGGTTCCTTAAAGTTCTGAGTTTGGATGCCATATCTTGACTAAACTTATCTTTGAGAGGTCATCCCTTTATGATTACATAGTTTCAAGTAAGTTTGATGCAACATCTACACTATTTGTTCAGGATTGTTTACAAATGTTTTCCTTTTAGCTCTTCTACCATGCTTGCCAAGGTTGCTTCTTCCACATCCATTTCTTTTGCATCATCCTAGGTATCTCCTAGAATTGTTTTTTTGCTTCTGGTTTGTCTTCTCGTGGCTCTTCTTAGCTGGTTTCTGGTGCCTTTCTTTTGATATAGCTTTGATCGATATTTGGATCCACAAAGTTTATTTCTTGTGATGGTTTATCCACTTGGATCAATGAAGGAGACAAATTGGGATTGGAGGAAATCGAGCCTATTCCTAGAAACATGGTTGGTCGATTTGATCTCGCTCACAAAGATATCTCAGTGAAACAACTTTGGGCTATATTGTCGAGCCCTCCCTTTGTCTTCTAGACAGAGGAGGCCCTTCACACTATAGGCAAGAAGCTTGGTAAATTTATTTCTGTGAACCCTAATTGGTATGTTTCGATAAATAGGAATTGGGTCTAGATTCTAGTCAAAGTAGATATCAAAGAGTGTTTATTCAAGGCCATTGAATTAGTTTACAAGGAAAATGTTTAGACCCATAAGATTGATTATTGGAAAATTTCATTTCATTGTTTCAATAATTACGAAGTTGGACATGTTCAGACCCAATGGTTAGAGTTGAAGGCTCCCATTTTGAGGAAAAAGAGAATTTGGAAGTAAGTTAGAAGCAAGTTTGAACCAAAACCTACAATTTCAAATTATCAAAAAGTTCATGTCAGGTTGGAACCTATCCTTAAGGTTTAGCAAGAAGTTCAAGTAAACATTATGCCTCCTTCTGCTAAGATTAATTCCCCTTCATATTCTTCTTTGGTTTTATCTCTTCATATAAATTCCTTTACTTCGATGGGTTTCCCTATTATTTTTCATTCTCCTCTCCATCTTCCCTCTCTTTTCCTTGGCCCTTCTATTCCTAATCGTATCTCCCCCCTTTTGACCTTGAACTGTCAAGCTTCCTAAAGAGGTTAAAATTGTAGTGAATAAGCCCAAACATTTAGATTTCCCTAGCACTCTCATGCCTAAGGTTAGATTAATGGAAGAATGTTTATCGAAAGGAGGATTAGCTTCAAAACCACAAATATCAAATGCAACAAGTTGAAAATCTCACCTTCTTAAGGCACAACAAAAATCACGACAAAATATTAAAAGGGGAAAAGGAAAAGGAAAAGGAAATACCTTTCAAAGAGGTTTGGAAAAAATAGAACTTGTATAAGGCAAGCCTACGATTGCAATAAGGGGTTGGGAAAAAATATGTTTAGATAAAGGGAGACTTTGGGCTATGCACAACACTATTTTTTCAATGACTTGGTTGGGTTCCCAAATCACAAAAGAAGGCTATCTATAAGGGCATGATAACTAGGGAGTTCCAAGGTGTGCTAGGGAATGAAAAGAAGTTCTAACACATGTGAGATGGTTCCAAGACATGCCAAGATGTGCCAGGTTCTAGGGTGTGGCACCGACGCATGTTAGGGAGTGCTAGGGAAACACAAGCAAGCACTAGTTTCAATTGCATGGAAATGAATGAATAAGAGTGTGTGATAGGGAGTGTTAGTGAGTTCCAAGTGTGCTAAGGAGGATCAACCCCACCAAATTTAAGCACACTAACCCAAGGATAACGCAAGGATCCAATGACACAAATTGCAACCAGATACAAAACCCATTTCAAAATACTCAACCCAGATGATTTCTAAGGAAATACATGTGTCAGATACTGAATTCAACAAAACCCATTCCAAAAAAAAGAAACAACCCAGTTTAATTCTAAGTAAAATATGCGTTGGAGCTACAAACCTATATTTTTGTCGACCCCCAACATAAACCTCCGCCTAGTACTTGGTCTTACATGTACCTAAGCAATACAATATGGTAATGTTGATGAACCCTATTACAGATCTTGAAGTTGTGTTTGTCAAATATTCAAAGTCAACCCCCATTATATATAAATTCCACCGAATAAGATCTTTATCTTATATATATATATATATATATATATATATATATATAGAGATACTGTGCGGGTACAAAATCAGGTATTCATAACCCAAAGTGTGAATACAGAAAATTGATGATTGATGCTGGAAGTCCAATAATAAGAAGTTGGGTTGCTCACAACTGAGATTCCATATAAAAACAAAAAAAATCCCCCTGAGGGATTAGAACAGAGACAAATTGACGTGTTTGACTAATCCAATATATGGGAATTTGATGCAAGTGCTAACATCAGCACTTGACTTACCCGACTATCAGTTACGATGAAGTTTAGATTGCAGCTATTTTTGACAATTTTGATGATGTGGTGCATGGTAGCATTGGATGTTTAGTGTCTCAATTAACCAAGCTGCAAAAACTTCGACTAGATCCTTGTGTTGGTCTGGATTGAAGTTAGTTTTTTTATGAAGCCAATTTTAAAGTTAGGCGGGATTATTTTATGTAACTACATGTAATGGTTCACAACGCTATTCAATGAGGTATTTTGCACTAGTCGAGTGGACTAGGAATTGGAATTCAACATTGTTATTAGATTTATTTTAGATTTGGATTAATCAAGTATTCAAGAATTTAGATAGATTAAATTTCTTTTTATTTTGAATAAGGAAAAAATTATTGATTTTCATTAATGAAAAGTAGATATATACTTTGGTATTTCATTGTTAATTTTTTTGCATGCCATATATTAGATTTTAAAATAGAATGGTTAAATTTCTAAGTATCTTATTACTCTACATTATAGTTCTTTTATTTCTGAAAATTGTCTACTATATCAATTTTCACAAAAAAAAGGCTAGAGCTTTTTATGATGACAAATATAACATATATGATTCAAACATGACAAAAACATATCATGATCTATGAAACTTTTCATGGAAGGATGACAAGTAAACGAGATAAAGGAAAAAAATTCAAGGGCATCCCTTTATAAGTTAAAAATCCTTGAGTTGAAAAAGGATTCCTTTGTCGAAAATTGAGTAGAAAATCCTCCTTGGCACATGTATAGTTGCATCCCTTCTTTGATAGAAGATCTTCCACTTGATTCTACTCTCTATAGATATTATTAGAGGCCAGTGTTTGAAAGGTGTTCATCAAATATCTTATGCATTTCATCCAGAAAGTAAGGGAAGGTGGTCCAAATTTTGTTCTGAATTGTACCCAATCTAGGATCATCTTGGAATCTCCAAACACAGGTAAATCTTCAATTGCAATCCAGTTAGCACATTGAAGAGCCCCCAAGAGTATGATTAGCTCAACTCTATTATTTGACCCTATGCCACTATACCAACTGAAATGGAAGGTGTTGTCTGGCTTCAAAACCAAATGTGTCCCACTTCCACCAACCTTGTTGGTGGATGCTCCATAAAAAATAAAAAAATAAAAATAAAAAATAAAGTATGACCATAGCTCCATGAATCGAAAATGTCTTCTAGGTTGTTCCTCCTTCATTAGCCATATCTCCATAAAATATGCAAAGATCTTTAAATAGGAATTTCTAATATTTGGTTCTGTTTGTTCAAAAATATTCTCATTCCTGCTTCTCCATATGCCCCACAAAGTATAGAAAGGCATGTGACGATATGTCTTGAAACCTTCAAACCATTGAATGAGACATCTCTAAATGGAAACCATGTTCTAGATTACATGTATTTTAAGTGTTTGAAGAACTCCACTCCATACGAAGATCGCAAAAAGACATGTTAGAAATAGATTTTCCACGTCTTCTAAATCTTCTTTGCATAAAGATCATCTTCCAAGATCCTCAAAGCCCCTTTTATGGATATTATCCCAAGTTAAAATATTATTGTGGACCACTAGCCACATAAAACATTTTAATTTGAGAAGTATATCCTATCTCCATGTGTTATGAAACAAAAAAGCATTATCATTCAAGCCATGACCATGAGAAATATGTTTATAAATCTCTTTAACCGAGATCTGCTCATTATACATAACACCTTCCCAGTTTATCTTTTTTTTCTTCTCAGTGAGTTTTAAACCTGTTAGACTTAATTGCATTGTGAAACCTGCCCATTCCACAAATGGATCCTCTAGAAATCCAAGTTCAAATGCATTAATCCAATAACTTGTAACAGAAGAAGATCCTCAATCACAAGAGATATAGTTCATAAACTAAATCCTTTTCTTATGTAAATGCTCAAGGATGTAAATAGGAAGAGTATGTATTCCCTCCACCCCTTTGATATCATCTAGTCCTATTTCTATCCTATTGCCCCTTCCAACCTCCCATCTCAGATTTCGTAGTAGCCAATTTTGTTTCTCATCATGCCTCTCCATATATAAGATTCCACATTCTTCTTTGGAGTTGCATCTTTAATCCATTCCTTAAGCTGTCTATTTTTTAGATATTTCTCTTTAATAACCTATTACCAAATACCTTTGCCCTGGAAATTTTTCCATAATTTCTTGACAATTAAAGCCTTACTAAAACATTATGTGTCCTTTATACCCCACCCTAAATCCTTCTCATGTCTTGCAAGCACCTCTAAATAGACCAAAAGTATCTCATTTTTTTATTTAGGCCTAGCCCAAAGGCACCTAACTATAATAGCATCACTTATTTTGGTCTAAAGATATTGACGAGGGAAAGATACTGAGGTTTGAGCCCTCTAATTGCAATGAAATCACCTCCTCCCCATTTGTTATGAAATTCTTTGAAGATGTCAATTTTTTAGGGTTTTGTCAAAGACTACAGGAAGTAGGTTACCATGAGCATCTCATAGGTATATTTTCCCTCACCTTTAAGGAAGACAAGATCACCATAAAGGGTTGATTTCATGTTTTTAGTTGATTCCATCTCTCAAGTTGCAAGAATACCAAACCATGTTGAAAATTGGTTCAAATGCATGAACATAGACCTAGAAGAGTACAAACCCTACTTGAAATCACAATACAAAGGGGATCACTTACATGTTTTCCCATTCAGATACTTGTTGGAGAGATATGCACCATTGATGAAGGTTGTCATGAAGTTCTTCACATGTGAGGGCATATTTTCTAGGCTATATCAATACCACATAAGACTTATCATGCACTTTACAACTCCCAAGCCTCTAAATTTGTCCAACTACTTGTATAGCATCCTAACCAAAATGTTTGAAAGGGTGCAATTGAAAGGTAAAGTGCATTATCCAAACCTCTTTCACCATGGCTTGATAAAGGTTATAGTACTCCATTAGTTGAAAGAGAAGGACATGACATGGGACACCTTCATTGAGGCAGCCTTGAAAACGCATATAACCACTTCACCAAGCCAGCACCAAACCATGTCAGTACAACCCATGGAGGTGGGGTCATCAAGCAAACATGATGAGCCTAAATTTTCCAAAACCCACCTGAGCCTAGCTATCTAGCCTAAAATCCTTTACATTCTAGTCATCTCTTGGTTGTGATATCATAGAGAGATCCCTCTCTAGTTTTGTACAACTAGATACCAAACTAAAATTGTGGTCTGTGGTTACTTTTGTCGATCTCCTCATTAGCCTGGGACATTGTGGAGGAATATAATAGAGGGCATGACAACTAGGTAGTGTCGAGGTGTTCTAGTGAATGTAAGGTTCCCAAGCCATGGAAAAATGTAATGCAAGTTGTGAGGTCATGACTTCCAAGGTGTGTTAGGGAATTCTAGGGCATGCTAACATGTTCCAGATAGTATGAAGACATGTCAAACAAGCTAATATGTGCCAAGTGCTAACACATGCCAAGATGTACAAGGGTGTGACAATAAATTCCATAGACTGCCAAGGCAACAAAAGGTATGAACAAGTTAAACTACAGGGAAATGAGCACATAATAGGGTTAATAAGTCATCAATTTACCTTTTCCATGAGGGGCATGTTAGGCATACTAGCACTAGGTGCCAATAGGTGCCAAGTGCCAAGTGTCAATGCATTATAAGTGCCAAATATTCCTCTCTTTCTTCCCATCTAATTTCCAATAATTGATCTCAAATAAATTTAATATTGAATCATGCCAAAGCATACCAAGTCATCTCAACGCATGTCAAACATGATAAGAGTTTCCAAGTGCCAACACGTGCCAAGTGCCAATGTTCGTCAGGGAGTGTGATGCATGCTATGAAATGGAAGAAAGTATCAAAGAGTGCTAAGGTGTGCTAGAGAGTGACAATGCATGCTGAGGAGTGTTGGGGAGTACTAGGACAACACAAGCAAGCACAAGGTCAAAATGCATGGAAGTGAATGAATATGAGGGTGTGTCGGGGAGTTTCAATGAGTGCTAATTGTCATGCCAAGGAGGGAGTGACAAGGTATGCTAAGCATGGGTAAGGCATGCTAGGGAATATCAGGGAATATCAAGAAGTACTAGAGTGTGCTAGGTAGTTTCGAGGTGTGTTAACATGTGCCAAATAGTGCCAAGGCATGCCAGGAGCTAAGATATGCTAGGATGTGTAGGGTGCCAGAGTATGCCAATATTCATCAAGGATTTTCAAGGCAACAAAATGAATAACCAAGCTAAAATGCAAGGAAATTAACACATAAGGGGTTTAATAAGTTGGGACTTTATCTTTTTCAAAAGGGGTATTCTAGGCACACTAATAATATGTTCCAATACATGCCAAGTGCAATGTGTGCCAAGTGCTAATGTTTGTCAATGCAATATTATGCCAAGGTGTTCCAGGGCATGCTAGTGACTACAAGGCATGCCAAAACATGATAGGGGAGTGTTATGCTATGCTAGGGCATGCCAACATGTGCTTGGGCGTCCTACTCATCGAAAGATGTTCTAGGTACAAAGATGTTCCAAGACATGAGAGGTGCCAAGGAATGTTAGTGTATTGTTCCAAAGCATGTTAAGTTGTTCCATGAGTGTCAAGGAATGAGAGGTCTCTCTTATTAATAGAATTGATAGAGCTTGATTATGTGTTAAATAATATAGTTCTTACACACACTAGTGGAACTTTATTTAAAGGAAATTTGCTAGATAATAAACCTAATAGAGATGAATCATGTGTTAACTCATAGGAAAACTATATTCTTATGACTTGAGGGAAATGATACACACTAATTACTTCTTAACAAATTGACTAACTATTATAACCACTATGACCTTGGACACATAATGAAAAATACTCCACAACAATGGTCTTTTATCGTTATCTTTTGACAAAAAAATATAGTAACAAGAACATAGCGTCATCAAAAACTCATTGGAATGATCAATGATGACGAATATTTTTTGACCGTCACCAAAAGTAACCAAAAAGAGCATTGGTGAGGGTCAATAAAATATCATCACTAGAAGTGTCACCAAAAAGAGAATTAGTGATGGGCCTTTAATGACCCTCACCAAAAGTGTCACCAAAGAGACAATTAATGATGGGCCTTTAACGACCCTCACCAAAAGTGTCATTGAAAATGGCTTTGGTGACAAACCTTAAAGGACCATCACTATATACACTTACAACAACGATTTTTTAAGATCGTCACCATATGTGACATTGGTGACAAACCTTAAAGGTCTGTCACAAGCATGAAGCGTCATCAAAAACTCATTGGAATGATCAATGATGATGAACATTTATTAACGACACCAAAAGTAACCAAAACAATCATTGGTGACGGTCAATAAAAGATTGTCACTAGAAGTGTCACCAAAGAGATAATTAGTGATGGGCCTTTAATGACCCTCACCAAAAGTGTCACCAAAGAGAGAATTTTATGAAACTAACTCAAGAAAAAGATAGAAAAGATAGATCAACGCCTTAAAATTCAGCCTCTTCGAGGGGGAAACCTCCTTTACATTACATAAATGAACAATTCTTGGATGACACAAATGAAAAAACCTCCTTTCTATATATAGGATTCTAAGGATTCATAATATAACACAACCGACCTAACAATAATAATATAAAGCCATAAAAATAACAATAGAGGGATTCTATGGGGCACAGTAATAACAATATGGGGACAATAGGGGCACAACAATATTAATAAGGGGTACAACTAC
>APFE031570203.1:2851-24494 GCA_000404065.3 Pinus taeda
TTTATATATTTATTTTCTTTTTTTCCTTTTTTTCTTTTTCTTTTTTGTGTGTTTAGGGTGTGGGTGGAGTGGAGGCAGAGACCTGCTCCACTACCTAAACTATTTTACTCAGATTTTGAATGAATTCTTTCTTAGAGAGGGGCTTCCTGTAGATCTTCAACCTATGCCCATTGATGAGCCAGGGGATGGCTTCTTCATCAATGGTCTGGATCGGAACTGAACGATTGTCATTGCATTTTTCTACTGTATATGGTCCCAGCCATCTTGTCCTCAATTTTCCCTTGAAATTTTTATATCTTGAATCATACAGTAGTTCCCAATCTCCTTCATGGAATTGTCTCTCTTTGAGGTTTCTGTCATGCCATATTTTCCTTTGAAGCTGGACTACCTCTGAGTGGAGAAGGGCCTGCAATCTCTGTTCATCCAATCCATTTAGCTGAAGTAGCCTTTCCTTTTGTGCATGGCTGAGATCTAGGTCCAACTGAGCTACCATCCTTAGTGTGTTATATTCAAATTCTATTGACATCAAATCCTTCTTCCCATAGACCAGCTCATAGGGTGTGAACCCTGTGGTAGTTTTCCAAGTGGTCTTATAGGCCCAGGTGGCCTCAACCAATCATTCTGCCCAATATTTTTTGTTGCTTCTCACTACCTTGGTCAAAATCCCTTCCAAAGCTTTGTTAATAAATTCCACCTGTCCATTTGCTTGAGGATGATAAGGGGTGGAATTTTTGTGCTTAGATTTGTGATGTGTGAGTAGGTCTTCAATCAGATTGGAGGTAAACTGACTCCCTTGATCTATGACTAATTCTCTTGGATAGGTAAACTTGTAGAAGATATTCTCTCTCAAAAACTCAGCTACTTTTTCTTCTGTTGCTCCCTTGATCGCCTTCGTTTTTTCCCATTTTTTCAGATAATCAATGCACCTAATGAAGTAATATTTCCGTATTGAAGGAGGGATGACAGGACCCACAAGTCCATCCTCCACTTCTCAAATGGCTCGAAATTCTCTTAAGGTTGCAGGGGCATCTCATCCCTTGGAGTAGGTTTCCCCATCCTTTGACATCAGTCACATTGTCTGATATATCTCCTTACATCTTGATGAAGAGTGGGCCAATAGTAATCTGCTTGCAGAATTTTGAAGGCAGTCCTCTTTGCTACAAAATGGCGCTCACAGGGCCCATCATGACAGGTTAGGAGAATGTCAAGAACTTCCTCCTCCCTAACACATCCCCTCAAAATCTGATCTAGGACAAGTTTGAAGAGATTTCCTCCAATCCAAGTGAATGGGCACCTTTCCTCATGATCTTGCTCTTCTCTTTTGAGGATAGGTGTGGCGGGAACTGTGCTGAAACCAAGTAATTTGCTATATCAGCAAACCATGGAGAGAGTACTAAAATAACAAATAGATGTTCATCTAGCATTTGATCATCCACCATTCCTTCTTCACCTGCAGGCAAATCTAGTCTAGACAGAAAATCAGCAAAAACATTTTCCTTACCCAGCTTATCAACAATGGTTAAATCAAATTGTTGCAATAAAAGTAACCATCTAATAATGTGAGCATTTACATATGGTTTGTTCATTAAATACCTAATTGCAGCATGATTGGTGTGTACAAATGTTTGATAGCCGATGATGTAGTGTCTGAACTTATTTAGGGAATGGACTACAACTAGGAGCTCTTTTTTGGTTACAGTGTAGTTTAATTCTGCCTTGGAAAAGTTTTTACTTACAAAATATATGGCATAAGGAAGCTTCTCATCAACTTGCCCTAAGGCTGCTCCTATCACTTTGTTCGAGGCATCTATATGAATGTGGAAAGGTCGGGCCCAGTTTGGACCTCTCAAAATTGGAGCAGTCACCAGTTTACTTTTCAAGGTATCTAGAGCCTCTTAACAGTTGTCAGTCCATATGAACTTAGCATATTTTCCCAAAAGACTAAACAATGGAGAGGCTAGCTTACTGAAATCCTTAATGAACCTTCTATAATACCCTACTAAGCCTAGGAAACTCTGAACATCTCTTACCTTTTGAGGAGGTGGGACCCTTTGGGTGATGGCAATTTTGTTGGGATCCACCTATAATCCTTGTTGAGAAATTGTATGACCTAGCACGGTCCCATTAGTCATCAAGAATTCACATTTTTTGGGACTGAGAGACAGGTTCATTTCAATGCACTTTTCTAAAACTTTTCCCAGGTTAGTCAAAGTTTCCTGGAAGTTAGAACCATAGGGGTTAAAGTCATCCATATAGATTTCCACTGAATCATGAACCAGTTCAGTGAATATACTCAATACAGCTCTTAGGAAAGTGGCAAGAGCGTTGCACAATCTAAAGGGGAGGACCTAATATGAAAAGGTACCCCAAGGACAAGTGAAAGCAGTATTTTCTTGGTCTTCCGCACTGATTTGGATCTGGTTGTACCCGCTAAACCCATCTAGGAAGGAGAAGAAATTCTTCCCCACCAGGCCATCTAACACATGATCTATGAAAGGCAAAGGAAAATGGTCCTTCTTGGTGGCCTTGTTTAGTTCTCGATAATCGACAGAGATTATCCACTTCCCATTTTTCTTTGGCATTAGCACCAAAGGAGAGACCCATTCGCTGTCAGAGGTAGGGTAGATGAATCCTACATCCAACAACTTTCGCAGTTCTTCTTTGACAATGTATTTAAGGGCTGCATTCATCCTCCTTTGAGGCTGCTTGACTGGTTTGAAATATTCCTTAATGTAAATGTGATGAATGCAGACTGAAGGGTGGACTCCCTTCATCTCCTTATAGCTCCAAGCAAAAGCATCCAAGTGGTTTCTCAATAAGCTACACAGTTCTTTCTCCTCAGAGGTGGATAGGGATGAGTTAATCTTCAAGGTTCTTTTTGGGCCAAAATCCACATTCTTAACTCAAAGAGAGGTCAGAGCGACTACACAGAGATCAATTAAAGGATTGGCTTGGGTTTCTTCCACTGGCTCTTCTAGTGGCAACAAACTAGGGGGTGGATTTTGAATCAAGTTTTCAATAAGATCATCCTTGGTTTGTGTGCCCCCCATGGTAGCTTCTAGTACACACAATGGTGCAGAATATACTTCATCCTCATCTTCCTCCTCCAACCAGAGAGGTAAATCGTGTTCTAACAAAGGTTGGGTAGGAGGATGTAGGACTAGCTGCTTGGACATATGCCCATTCTTGATTGTCATGTTCCCAGCTAAACAACTGATGTAGGCATCTGTAGTAGCCAACTAACGTCTTCCCAGGATGAGACGATACCTAGTGAACTTTTCCTTTGGTTGGAGAACCAGGAAATCAGCAGGGTGCTCCCAGGAATCGATGGAGACCATTACATCTTCCACAATCCCCTTAGGGGTCACGGTGGAGCGGTCTGCTAACTGTAGTAATGTTGTGGTCTTTCTTAGGAAGCCTTGAAGGTTGAGCTTGAGCATAGTGTCCTTGGTCATCACATTAATGGTAGCCCCTAGATCAATCAAGTTATGGGGGATTATGGTGCCATTGATGCGGACATCGACTACAAGACTTCCAAGGTCTAGATATTTCTGACAAATAATCTGCCCCAACATCAGGTCAGACAGTTGTCCTATGACATTGATAGTTGGAGCATCTCTCCTGTGCCTGCCTCGGTGCCTGAAGCACTTCTCCTTGATCATCTTGTTGTATATAGGCACATCCTTTATGGCTTGGAGAAGTGGTATCTTTACACATAACTGTTTCAATTCTCCCAAATTTTTAGTTTCTTGTGGGGTCGGTTGTGTGGTTCCAATTAATCTCTCAGGAAACGGTGGAATAGCCTTTGGTTCACTTTCCTATTTTTCTTCCTCATCCTCCTTAGGGGGAGGTTGGTTACTTGGGATAACCTTCCAAGATCGTAGGTTAATCTCCTAAATCTCCACAGCATAGGTCGGGCATGATGTTTCGCCACTATATACCTATTGGGCCTATTTGTTATTGGGGATCGGGTTCGGTTGAGCACGTATTTAAGGTTTCCTTGGTGGAGCAGGAGGCAATGGTTGTGGTTGAGAAAGTGGTGGAGGAAAAAGAGTGGGAGGAGAGTTGGATTGGGGCCTCCACCCCTGATGAGGTGCATTCCACTGAGGCTGTGGTTGAGCATAAGAGTGACACGAGTGAGCAGTTGGTTGAGCATGGTATTGAGATGGATATGACCAAGGAGGGGGTGTGGACCAGGAAGGATGAGTAGGGGGACCCCAAGAAGGCATGGAAGTGGCTTGATTAGGGTTGTAATAGGTCTAGGATGTCCCTTTCATTTCCTGCTGGTAAGGTCTGGGCCCATGTGGCCTCCTTTGGTTCATGAAATAGAGTGGTTCAGTGGCTCCTTCGCCCCCTCCGATATGCAACTTTAAGTCCGACCAGGGAAGGGCAATGATTCATAGAATGTTCTTCTTCACAAACTGAACACACTTCTATAGAGTTCAATGGACATTCGTTCCTAGGATTCCTTCTAGTGCACCTAGAACAAAAGATGGCCAAAGCCCTCTCGGATTCCTCTTGTTTCCTTTTGATATGCAAGGTATTCATTTGCATGGCAAGATTCTGCCTCATCTCGCTCTCGAAATCTTCCAGCCGATTCTCAAATTCACTTCTAAGAGATGAACTGAATGAGGATGTACTGGCTAAAGGCTGACTTCCCCTACCTCTCTTTCTGGCTGCCCTAGAATGGTTTCTAAACACAGTCTTTATGTCATCATAAGGTAGTTGGTAGATGTCTCCCCCAGCTAGCAAATGGAAGGTATCTAGAAGGTCTTCAGGGACTCCTCTAAGCAAGACCAACTTCAGAGATTTGGGGTCAAGTGTGCACCTGGCTCTTTTATAACTGAGTTGAAGCCTCTCTTCATTGTCTTCTCAGGATTCATCACTTCCCATGGTCATTCGAAAGATTTATTCCTTGGTATCCTCTGATCTACAGTAGTCCCGATATTTGTTATTAAAGGCTTGTTGCATGTGAGCCCAAGTTGTGATGTTGTTTCTAGGTAACCCCATGAACCAGCACAATGTTGCATCCTTGAGGGTAGAAGGAAACAGTTTCAACTTCTACTCATCTTCTACATAGTCATAGGTTCGATAGAGAACAACAAATTCAAACAAGAAAGTATCAGGATTTTCAGTAGTCAATCCATGGAAGGTGGGTAAGGTTGAAGAACTTATGTTTTTCATTTTAGTGTCCCCATTGGTCTCTCGGATAGGAAAGGTACCCTCTATTCTTCCCCATTTCCTCTAACGTTTCTGTTTTCAGCCATGGTCTCAGGAGGAATGGTTTCTTGCTCTTCTTTTCCTATAGGATCTTCATACATCTCTGGTGGTTCACCTATAGGTTCTTCTAGATCACTGCCACCAAATAAGAGAGAAGGGTGACTTAGTGATGTGGTAGGGGTGTTGGGTAGGAATTTTCCTGAATTGTCTCTATTCCGAGGCATGAAAGGAAATATCTTTTTGGGTGATTTTTGTTTTTCCTTTTTCTACTTGTACCTACAAAAGTAAAATGGATTGAACAACAAATTGAAACTAAGTGAAATGAATCTTGCTGAAATGAAATTGCAGAAGTGAAATGGAAGCAAGGAAATGACTAATCTACTTTGTCGGAACGGAAATTGAAGAATTGATATGAAAGCAGGGAATGCCTAATCTACTTTTGTAGAATTTAAATTGCAGAATTAAAATGAAACAACTACTCTAATTTTTCTTAAATAAGCTACTTAGGAGAATGTTGTAGTAGAAAATAGAATAAAAGCAGTAATCACAAAATACTTTGATGCTTCCTCGGAAACGGCGCCAAAAAGAATGGTGAGCACCAGTATTGTAGCAATAATGGTACAACTCCTGGGGCTTCCTTCTTTACTTTTATCAACCCGGTAGTTTGTAACAAATTTGGAAGCGATGGTGTTGTATGCACAAATACTAGCTCTTACTGCAGGCTGTCACTTGGTCCGTTGGCACACGTTCACTAGGAGCTCAAGCCAACTTCTATGAGTTCTCAGAAGAAGCTTTAACTGTGATGAAAGAAAACTAACTCTACAGGGGCTATTCTATTTGCAGAAAGTCAAGGAAAATTGAAGTGAAATGCAAACCCTAGCAAACCCTAATTTACCTATTAGCCCTACTTTTGCAATAAAAGAGATGGAAACTGATGGAATGAGTGTTATTGACTACTGAAAAGGTAAATTGCATTTATTCAAGCTACTTCTGAAAGGAAATGAGAAGAAAACATCTTTTCGTGCTTTTGAGTGTTTTTATGTGGAATTATTATGCTTGTGATTTATCTGGTTGGGATTGTTCAGAGGTTTGGTGGCAAAGGAAGATGGAGTTGGCTTTTGCAGAGGGTGAGGAAGGTGTGGGGAGGTCGTAAGAAACCCCTAGTACCCATCTGAATACATTCATAGTGATTGGACTTCGAAAAATCACTCACAGGAAGTTCTACAGGAGGTTGCAGGGGATCTACATGAGGATCTACAGGACGAGGCTGAGAGCTATTTTTGGAGTTTTGAAAGTGGAAAAATGATGGGAAAGGGAATTGAAGGCAAGATCAAGGTGTTCAAGTGTCTAGAACTTGTGAAGGAATATCAAGAATGAATGTGATGATTGGATCTATTCAAATGGCAAGAAAGCAACTTTATGAGAAAAACACAGAAATTAGGGAAGATTAGCGAAATGTTCCGAATGAGTTGGGAAATCTATGAGAAGTGAGCTGGTGCTAGTTTTTCTATGGATGTATGGTGAGCTGATATGTCCTGCAAGAGATCTGCACATTTAATTATCAAAACTGACCAACTATAAAATGAAAACAAAACTTGTTCTAGCTTGACCTAATTTATGACCTACAAATAGAAAATGCTGAACAGTAACTTATGAACAGAAAATCATGCGAAGAGAACTATGGTGAAATAATAGGAAATGATCTAAGAAACTAAATCTGAACCATTATATCAATCTTTCCAAATCAAGTTATCACACTAGCAGTTGCATGGAAGAGCAAAAACTGTATTTTTGGTGGCAGCAGAAGTGCCTTGACGTCAAATTGTAGTCCGAGGAAGGGAGAAAGGGGATCAGGGCTTGCTATTCGCCTTTTTGAATCTTATTCTGTCACTACAGTAACTTACTTGAGCAACTAAAATAAAAACAACTATACTAACCATCAAAAGAAACCTAATCTAACAAAGTTAAATGAATCTATGCAACATTAATTGACTCATGAATTGAAGCAAAAATATATAAGTACACAGTAGGAGGTGCCGAGCAGCTTGGGTTGGGCCCTAACCCAAGAGCTTCAGCCTCTGTAAGAGATTAGTGTTGGCTCAAAAACTGTTTCATCTTCATTATCAAAAATAGCAGTCACATTACATAAACTGTTCTAAAAAAGGAAATCGAAAATGAGATGAACACAATGCTGCACAAAAGTGCGAAAATATACTAATGACTGGCTAACCTACTGAGGCTCTAAGCCCCCTTATTTATAAAAGTGGAGTCCCTCAATAGTCCTCCTAAAATCATGGAATTCGGCTTCCTAGAACTGGAGATAAACAATAGTGCTACTTTACTTGCTCAGCTAACCCTTGGAATCATCAATGTGGACCTTTATGCTCTGAGTTGCTGATGGAGGATTGAAGGAAAGGGGTCATAAATGAAGGAGACACCCCCCCTACAAGTCCTCTTCCCTGTTTTCCTCAAGTTTTGGCTGCCATTTTCTCATAAATCCCTTGATTTTGTCCAAAATTGACCAAAAAATCTGCATAAGGCACACATTAGACTACTGGGCAAAATGACTAACCCAATTCACTCTATTAGCATAAATATATTCAAAAACATGCAATAAACTAATGAGAATGGTGGATTAAGTCGAAATAAGAGGCAAAATGAGCCCACATAATTACCCATTTCTGAGGCTCATCACTGGTCTTGTATGTGGATGATATGTTACTGGTTGGAAATGACAAAAAACTTATCCAGGATTTGAAGACCCAAATGTTCTCTAAATTCGACATGAAAGATCTTGGTGCTGAAAAATATATTTTGGGCATGGAAATTAAAAGAGATCAAGCAAAGAGGAAGCTCTGGTTAAACTAGAGGAAGTATGTCGAGACAATACTGCAGAGGTTTAATATGCAGGATAGTAAATCAGTGAAGGTTCCTATTCCTTTAGTTGTAAAATTATCTGCCAAACAATGTCCCAAGACACAAGAAGAGGAAGAGGACATGTCCCATGTTCACTATGCAAGTGTCATCGGTAGCTAGATGTATGCAATGGTCTGTACTAGACTAGACATTGCACATGTAGTGGGAGTATTGAGCAGGTTTATGTCAAAACCAGGGAAGGAGCATTAGACAGTAGTGAAGCGGGTTTTCAGGTATTTGTGTGGCGCTAGTGATTATGGTTTGCGCTACCAAGGAAGACCACGATTGGATAAAGTGTTGGATATGTGTGGCTTTGTTGATGCAAACTAGGCTGGAGATTTGGATCAAAGAATATCTACAAGTGGGTATGTGTTTAACCTATTTGGAGGTGCAGCCAATTGGATGAGTAAGAAATAGTCTATAGTGGCACTATTAACGACAGAGGTAGAATACATGGCAGCCACTCATGCAAGCAAGGAAGCAGTTTAGTTACAGATATTGTGTTCAAGTATGGGGTTAGTATAGGGAGCTATAAGGATAGACCTTGATAGCCAAGGTGTAATTTTCTTGGCAAAAAACCTTGCTTATCACTAAGAGACAAAGCACATTGATGTTCAATATCACTTTGTGAGGGATATGATAGAAGACAAAAAGGTGTTGCTGGTAAAGGTGGACACTTTCAAGAATACTACAGATGCATTGACAAAATCTATGAGCTCTCAGAAGTTGTCTTGGTTTAGAGAAACAATGGGCATTTTAGGGCTGGATAAATGACTAAGCTCTCCTATGGCCCCTTGTGGAAGGAAAACAACAAGTGGGAGAATGTTGGGTTGTGTTATATTCTTTCCATAACTAGCCTCCCTAGTTAACCAGGGGATTGCAGAGGGCACAAAGCCCCTGCTTTGTTGCGTCGATTGCGCAGTGGGGGAAACAACCCCCCATGTATGGGGGGTTTGAGGGGGTCAGTCAGCCCCCCTGTACGGGGTGTGGGGCAGTGCCCCAGGGAAATTTTTTATGGACCCTATATTAGATTCGGTGGACTTACCTATGGTTTTGTGCATGGTTTTCTCACATGGTTTTGGATGCGATGGTTTTCGTTCCATGATTTTGGACGCAATAGTTTTCAGTCCATGGTATTGGATTCTTCGGCATATATAAATATGTATTGTAACATTGAAAGGAACATAATGAAAATCAAGCTGGTAGTCCCGGTTTTGGGATCCAGGGGAAAACTTCTGTGTATATGTTTTTTATGTGTTATGCTCTTGCATTGTTTATTTTCTGTTCTTGGAATTCATATGCAGGTAATTTTTGTATGGTGTTAAAACCTACGGGAACAAGGAAAGGAAAGCATGATCAAGCAACTTTAGTAGGAATACTTTCAATTAACCTTTTTCATGTGTGATGTCCTAGCTGGTTTGGACATGCATGGATTTGCATGTTGGTGTATGGATCTCTTGTTGTTGGTGGCATGGTATTGATGGGTTATCATAGTGGATTTCAACCTAGCCTATCATTTTTTATGGATTCCATGGTATGTTGGGATGTTTATTTCCGTTTTTAAGCTTTGGTTTGCCAGATGGATTTCAGAATTTGGGGCAGAGGTGGTCTCAAGGTTCATTCCCAAAGGAGTAGGAATCCCTTGAACATTTTTGGCAGGATACACGATAAATTCTAAGGGAGAAGTCTCCAATTAGGGTGATGAGCAAGAGTATTGCAGCGAGAATGTTGCAACTCCAAGGGCTACCAGCTTTACTTTATCAACCCGGGGTTTGTACAAACTTGGAGGTGACAGTGCAATATACCCAAGTAAAAGTTATGGTTCTGCTCTTTGTCACTGCTCAGCTGGCAATAGACCACTAGGGTTTTTCAACCCAGACTTCTATGGATTCAGAAGAAGCTTGATTACTCATGAGAGAAAGAGAAATCTACTCTAAGAGAAAGCTTGTCTACTGCAGTAAGGAAGAATACTAAAATCAAATGCTAAAAAAACACCATTTTCTAACTAACTTCTAAGGGACTATGATTAAAAAAGAATGCTAAGTTAACATGTATGAAATCCTACTATCCTAAGCATGAAAATTCAAAACACCAAATATTCTACTATTGTGCATGCAAATGACTAAAATAAATATGTGTTTCTTTTTGTCCTTTTTATGTAAAAGTGTGAAAGCTAATCTCTTTTGGTGATGTGGCAAGTGGCTCAATGATGTTGGTGAATGGTTAGAAGGTTGGAGAGACTAGTAGGTGACATTTTATACCTTCCTAAAGGATTTTCCCTCAATTCGGCCTCAAAATAGACCACTACAGGAAAACCTATAGGATGTCCTAAGAACATACATGATTCCCTATATTTCTACAGGATACAACCGAGAGAAAAATGATGGGTGTTGAAAGTGATGGAAAGCTTAGGGAAGGTGGTTGGTGGATGAAATAATGCAAGGAAATACCTAGGATCACTCTAGAACTCAAAACCAAAGTTGGAAGGTGGGTGGATTTGCTCAACAAGCTTGGAGAAGTTTCCTTGTAAAATGATGAAATTGGTGAGGGTGTTAGTGAAAGTAAGGAATGGTCATGGATGGATGAAGATGGAAGGAGGATGCTGACTATGAGATCTCTTTATACTTCTGAAACACCTGCAATGCATCGAACATTGATATTTAACCAAAAATCATGTAAACAAGAACAATTTCAATGATCTAGGAAAACATAGTTTAATGAGCTAGTTGTCTACTTCATGCATGAAAAAAACTTGCAGAATAAGATGGAACCATTGATGAGATCTAATGTAAGACTGAATATGGAAGAAATGATAACTAAATTCTACTCTTGCAAACTGATCAAATGATGGCCCAAGTACAAGAAACCCTAAATTCTATGAGAAAGTGGAATTCTATCTTTTTGGGATCACATGGGAGTTCTTTCCTCAAATCATGATCCTTGAAGGAAGAAGTGAGGCCAAAACACCTATTGATAGATTTTTGATGTTCCTTTATATTTTCTAATCTACTACTGAAGTAAAGCACAAATGGAATCAAACTAATAAGAAACTAATCAACCCTACACTACTTGCAATGAAATAATCCTAATGATAATTCAACCATTGAGCTATGAAATCAATCTAAGCATACAAATACAAGAAGAGGAGAATTTGCTACTAGGGTTGGGCTCTAACCCAAGAGCTTTAGCCCTCTGATTTAACTTAGTGTTGGATCAATAAAATTCTCATTCTCATTATCAAAACAGGAAATTACATAGCAATGTCTTCCACAAGTCTTCAACTCAAAAATGACTAGTGTTTTTTATAGAAAAAATTTGAATCCTAATGAGGCTCTGGGTCTCTTTATTTAGTCTCCAATGAATTTCTTAAGTCTAGGGAGGCTCAGCTCCCAAACTTGAGATAAAATAACTCTTTAACTGTCACTTGCTCAATTGCCTTTTGATCTCCATGACTTGGCTGCTTGTACTCTGAGCTAGTGTGATTGATGCAGGAATATTCGAATGAGGGAGGAGTAAATGAGGAGCATTTACCTCCTACAATCTCTATTCTATGTCTCATTCGAATTTCAACCTTTAATCTAGCCAAAATTCCCTGATTTTCTCTCACAAACCTATATTCCATGCACATTAGTGCACTAAGCGTAATATCTCACTTTGACTCATCTCATTAAACAAAATATAATCAAAATATGTAATAAATTGTGAGAAGAGTTGATTTGAATAAGCCAGGAGGTGAATTAAGGTCCATATAGTTACCCAATGATGAGGCTCTTCATTACCCCTGTACTAAAAGTGTTGCTCATACTCTGAGAAACTCAATCAATATCCATGTCTTTCATAGATCTAGTGGCCTCCATGACATCCATGCTTCTATTGTAGTTTCCTCTTCTTGTGCATAGAATCCTACCTTCCTTTCTATCTCCTCCCACTACTTTCTTTCTTACTCTTCCTTCCTTCCTTCTAACATCCCTAAGAGCAATGGTGCACTGAGTCTCAAGCCAATCCAATTGACTTGGAGTCTTTGGAGGGTTTGCTTGTACATGGGTGTCATGTTCAGTGCTTCTCTCGTTCTTTGGGGAGAATGATACTCTCTGATTTTCAAAATGTATGGAAAAGTATTCCATCTCCTTTTGCAAGCTTCAATGTTGTCATTCCATAACAGCCTAAACATATCCTCAAAATGTGTAATTGTTTGCTCTTGGGAAACAAGATACCTAGGTGCAAGTAGAAGGCCATTTGCAATTAAGTTATGTGTGCTGATGACAACCATTGGATTTGACTATTCATCCCTTATCATGAGAGGCTTTGTTTGTTCCCTTGCCATTACCTTCTTCATTTCTGTAGCCCTTGCTTCCTCATGGTTCATCCATGATGTCAAAGCCATCAACTGTAAATCCCCTAGTTTTGCATTAGGGTCCCATACATTCAGATTTGCCAAGGCTAAGTTATGTAGGTAGAACTCAGACATATTAGCCTTATCCTCTAATGTGATTTGATCACAAAGATCAATGAACTAATCCTAGAACGACATAGTGCCTCTCTATGCTAGGGTCTTGATTTGGAACTGCAACCACTTCTCCTTAAGGTATAACGCATAGGACTTAGTTCGCATCCTGCACTGGATTGCCTCTAAGGATAGACTAGCCATGGGTGCCAATTGATTCTCTCTTTCTTGTAGTTGTCCTTTCAACCATACATTTTATGCCTCCAACTAAGCTTTCATTATGGCCTCTCTATCCCTTAAATTGCTCAATTCTCTACCCATCTCTCTGATCTTTTCCTCCATGTGACTTATGTCCTCTGCTCCCTTGGACTTGGAAATATGCATCCATCTATGTGTTATTGATCTTTCTTTCTCAAGATCAAAGAATAATGGGATGTAAAATTTTGTGGAATGACCCTACCCCCTTAAATAAACCTGTAGTAAGAGTCAAGGTTAGGTTGAGGACTAGGTTCCCTTAAATTTGGATCCTCCTTCTTTGTTTCTTGCTGCATACTCCCTTCTTTATCCAATTTCTGAGTTTCCTATAGGTTTAGCAGAGTTTCCTGTAGGATTGCCTCTGCTTCCTGTAGGTCCTATTGCGTATACTGTAGGATGCACTTTCCTTTGGACGAGGCAGATTTAGTCACAGACATTCTCACATAAGTGATAGGATACTTAGGGGAGGTTTGTCCTGAGGATCCTTCTCCTTGAGTTTTCATAAGAGGAGCCACCTTCTCCTGTATTTTAGCTGAGTTTTCAATAACAATAGGAACCTTGGTGGGAGTTTGAGGTTTTCCCAGCATTATTATTTTACTTTTTCTTGTCTTAGAGTACAATGGAGTTTGTCTCTGTCTTTTTCCTTTTTGTTTGATAGGGGTGCTAAGGGCAGTGAGGGAAGCTCTTGCCTCTTTCTTAGTGGGTTCTGGAGACACCCTGGGTGACTCCTCCTTATCTTTTTCCTCCTCTTTTCCATTCCCCTTTTCATCTTTGTCTTTCTCCTCTTGTTCTCCCTCTAGTTCCTCACTTTGTTCATCAGTTTCCTCCTTGGCATCCTCTTCTGTCTCTTCACCACTTTCCTTCTCTTTTTCTTCCTCTTCTTCCTCATCTATTTCCTCTTCATCCCTCTCTATTTCTTCTTCCTCTTTTCTAGTTTCTCCTTCATCCTCCTCTATTTATTCTTCATATTGTTCACTAGCAGTGGGGCTCTTGTCATATTCAAGGAATTTTATATCTCCCTCTATTTGATGTCTCTAAAAGTTTCCCATGTGATAGGAATTCTAAGGTTTTGGAGGGCATCTTCTATGATGAGTCTAATTAACCTATGATGGGCTAGCTTTTGATGGTTTCCTTTCTGCACCGTCATGCTCATATCTATCATTGATTGAAGAAGGAAGTTGGGTATGATGAGTTTTTATTGAGGAGGTGTGTCTGCCCCAAACCTCAATTCTTCAAGAAGCCTAAACTGGTATCCATATACCACATTGTACGTACCTTCACATGAGATATATTTTATAAGGTGGTAGCTAATTTCATTTCAAGGATGGGGTAGGCTTGCTCTCCTCACTCCATTTTTATCTTCCATGGACTCCTCTCCTTCTAAAAATAATTTCTTCTTTGCAGTTTGGCTATTTCCCTTATCCCTCTTTCTCCAAGGCACTCCTAAGGGAAGTGTGGTAATTTTGCCTATGAGTTGAGGGGTTAGTTCTATGGAGAGGCCTCTCACCACAACATTGACATGGCTCCTATTTAGTAGAATGAGGGGAGAGAGAAAAATCTCTTGCTACTTCAGCATCATACCCGCTCAATTTTTCAAAGAAACCCATCCAATTTTTCCTTATGAATATCTCTAGCACGGGAGGGTGTTGATGAATCATCATGGTGTTGATGGGCTCCCTTCTATTAAATCCCCCTATCATTTTCTCTATTGGATGGAGGAGTGTAGATTTCTAATATAAAATTTAATGAAGGAGGAAATTTAACTAAAATTTCTGTGTATACAATTCCCCTATAATACAATCAATTTCAACAAACTAGAAGATTTTTTTATGTTCCTTTCACTTGGAGAGATATGGGGAAATGTAGAGCCTACCTCCTTAACACTACTTGATGAAGCCACCCTCTATTTCTCCCTTATGAAGCTGCTCACTGCCAATCCTGTAGACTACCTGACTGTATCCTATAAGATCCTATAGGATTTCATGTACGATATTGTAGGTGGTCCTGCGTAGGAAGAAAACAAAATTTTCCTTTCCTGTAGACTACCTAAGGGCCCAGAGCGATTTTGCTAGTGTGAGCCTCAATAATGTGAATGCTTCTATGCATGGGGATCAACATTTATTTCCTCATATGGGTGACTTGAGTGAGGTGTTGTGCTGGAAGCCGAGGTACAAATATCTATTTTTGGACAGTTGGTCCCACTACCACATCATCATTCTCCTCACCTCATAATTAGCTCCCACTTCAGGCATCTGTAGCTTAACTACTTTCGACCTCATCCTTCTTTTCCTTGACTTGACCATTGCTATGTGTGGAAGGACTAGCTTCTTTGTCCTCATTGACTGAATGAAGGTGGCCAAGTTAACTGGCCACCTTTCGCTTATAAACCATCTCTTTCATAACTTTTACATCGTTTGATCAAATTATGCCAATGAGAGAGTGGAAGCGAGATACTTACGTATCGTAATGATACCTTGATGCAATTTGTTAAAGAAATGAAGTCTTTGTTATGTGTTGGCTGCATGTGTTTTTATCCTTTCTATTTATTGTCGCTTTGATGGTTTTCTTTGATGTGAAGGTACCTGGTGTTGATGATGATGATGTTTATGCTACTACTAGGATGTGGAGGAGAGTCATATACCTTTGGATCTCCATGCTTGAAACTGATTACAATCTTTGATTTTTGTTTTGTGGCATAGGCTGCTATAGGATTTCCTACAAGATGTCCTACAGCTGCTCCTCCCTCAAAAATTTTAATCGTTTTCTACTACTGTTACTTGAGGATAATTGGCATGGGAAAAGAAGGGGTCTAGGGATTTGTGCATGAATAAAAATAGCCTTCAGGTGCTATCCCCTTGCTCTCTACCTTCATCCTTTTCTCTCTATGTTTTTTCCTTGAAAACTGTAATGTTTTTGAAAACTGACTTCTGTGATGAATGCGGGGGTGATCATGCTGGAGAGAGGTATGGTGATGAGATGGTGAAGTAGGGATTTGTTTTTTTACATGGGCATGTCATTCCCTTGATATAGGTTTACTTATTTTAGGATTCCCAAGCCATTGTCATTCCTACAGGATCATCCTGTAGATTTTCAAGGAATCCTGTAGGTTTACAGGAAATCCTGTAGAAAACATAGAACCCTTGCAAACTGGGGCAAATGAGTGGAAAAATGGAAGCAATGATGGAATGATGAAGCACAATGAATGGAGGAATAGAAATATGAGTTGAATAGGTCCCTTTTGATTCTCTTTTGTTTCTCTGATCGTCCTCCTGCTGACTTGTAAGCAATATTTTCATAATTTCTCTTCTTTTTTTTATTATCTATTTTTATTGGAAAAAACTAGTCTACCTCCAAGTGGTTTTCATCCTAACTACTTGCCCTGGGCACCTCAAGAGAGGTTTTCACCTAGAGATCCTTTTATCTCTTTTTTTTTTTGACACCATTGGGCCACCTCAAGAGGTTTTCAACCCAACAGTGGGACTCAGGTGCCTCATGGAGGTTTTCACCTAAGTCTCTTTATTTTTCTCTTTCATTTTTATTTTTTCCTCTTTTTTCTTTTTCTTTTTATCAGTGGCTTGATGAGGTAGGAGTTGAGACCTGGCCCGCCACCATCACTTTTTTCCTAATACCATCAATTGAATCTTGCTTTGACAATGGCCTCTTGTAAACTTTCAATCTGTGCCCATTAACAAGTAAAGGAATGGCCTCTACATGTATGGTTCTAATCTGCACTGAACCATTATCATGACATTTCTCTATGACATAAGGCATTAACCATATAGTCCTTAACTTACCCTTAAAGTCTTTATATCTGGAATCATATAACAAAGCCCAATCACCTTCTTAAAATTGACTTTCCTTGATGTTCTTTTCATGCCAGATCTTCCTCTAAATTTGAGTTACCTCTATGTGTAGGAGGGCATGCATTCTCAACTCATCTAACCCATTCAACTAGAGAAATCTCTCTTTTTGTGAACTATTGAGATCTAGATCTAGTTGGGTTTCCATCCTCAATGTATTGTACTCAAATTCAATGGAAAGGAGGGCCTTCTTCCCGTAGACCAACTCATAGGCTGTGAATTGAGTGGTGGTCTTCGAGGTGGTATTGTAGGCCCAGGTGGCCTCAACTAATCTATCTGCCCAATATTTTCTACTGTTGCTAACCACTTTGGCCAGAATGACCTCCAGCTCTCTATTGGTCACCTCCACTTGCCCATTATCTTGCGGATGATAGGGAGTGGAGGTTCTATGCTTGAGCTTATGCTGGAATAACAAGTCTTCAATCATGTTGGATGTAAACTGGCTACCTTGATCAATGGCAAATTCTCTAGGGTACCCAAACTTGTAAATGACATTTTCCCTTAAGGACTCAACCACCTTCTCCTCTGTTGATGAATTGATTTCCTCAGTTTCAACCCACTTAGTCAGATAGTCAGTGCACACAATGATGTACTCTTTCTGCTTAGAAGTAGGGTCAATCGGTCCAATGAAATCCATGCCCCACTAGTCAAATCGCTCGAAAGTCACTTGAGGTTGCAGAGGAATTTCATCCCTTGGAGTAGGCTTTCCCATCCTTTGGCACCGATCACACTGACTAGTGTATCTTCTCACATCCTGGTGAAGAGTGGGCCAATGATAACCAACTTGTAACACCTTGAATGTTGTCCTCTTTGCAGCAAAGTGACCTCCACAAGCGCCATCATGACAGGGTAGAAGGATGTCAAAGACTTCCTCCTCCCTAACACATCTTCTCAAAATTTGATCCATGCCTAGTTTGAAGAGGTTGCCCCCAATCCAAGTGAATGGAGTGCTCTTCCTCTCAATATTTCTTTTCTATTTAGAGGTCAAATTCAATGGGAAATGTGCAGATACTAAATAGTTTTCTATGTCAGAAAACCATGAAGAGAGAACTGAAATGGTGAATAAGTGTTCATCTGGTAACTGATCATCAACTATTCCTTCTTCACCTGTGGGAAAAGTTAATCTTGACAAAAAAATTGCAACAACTTTTTCCTTGCAAGGCTGATCAACAATAGTTAGATCAAATTGTTGTAATAAAAGTAGCCATCTAATAATCTGGGCATTCACATCAGATTTATGCATTAAATATTTAGTTGTAACATGGTCAATATGTACAAATGTTTGATAACCTGTAATGTAATGCCTAAATTTTTTCAATGAATGCACAATAGCCAGGAGCTCCTTTTCAGTCATTGTGTAGTTCAGCTCAACCTTTGACAAATTCTTATGGATAAATTAAATGGCATAAGGTAACTTTTCATCTATTTGGCATAGAGCTGCCCCTATGGCATTTTGTGATGCATCAGCATGTATTTGAAAAGGAAGGGCCCAGTTTGGGCCTTGGAGAATTGGTGCAGTTGTGAACTTGTCCTTCAGGGTGTCCATAGCCACTTGACATCTTTTTGACCATACAAACTCAGAGTCTTTGGCCAACAAACCAAATAAAGGAGAAGCTAACTTTCTGAAGTCTTTTATAAACCTCCAATAGTATCTGAGTAAACCTAGGAAACTTCTGACATCTCTCTGCTTTTATGAAGGTGGGACCCTTTGGATGATAACTATTTTGTTTGGGTACACCTGCAGTCCTTGCTAGGATATTGAATGACCTAGCACAGTCCCTGCAGTCAACAAGAACTCACTTTTTTTGGGACTAAGAGACAGGTTCATTTCAATGTATTTGTTTAGCCCCTTACCTAATTTGGATAGAGCCTCCTAGAAATCACACCCATAAGGTGTAAAATCATCCATATAAATATCTACTGCATCATGTACTGGCTCGACAAATATACTCAAGACTTCTCCTTGGAAAGTGGCAAGAGCTTTGCATAGGCCAAAAGGAAGGACCCTATAGGCGTAACTACCCAAAGGACAAGTGAAGGTGATTTTATCTTGGTATTTCAGGCTAATCTAGATTTGATTATATCTGTTGAATCCATCTAGGAAAGAGACAAACTTTTTCCCAACTAGGCCATCTAGCTCTTGGTCAATGAAAGGTAGAGGGAAATGGTCCTTCTTTGTGGCTTTGTTTAATGCTCTGTAATCGAAACAAATCCTCCACTTACCATTTTTTTTGGAACCAACACCAAAGTAAAGACCCAATCACTGTCTCAGATAGGGTAAATGAATGTTGCATCTAGCAACTTTTGCAGTTCTTCTTTGACTATATCATTGAGAGCTGGATTCATCCTCCTTTGGGGTTGTTGGGCTTGTTTACAACCTTCTTTGATATAAATATGGTGAGTACACACTAACAGGTGCACTCCCTTCATTTATTTTTAACTCCAAGAAAAGGCACCTAGACGTTCCTTTAGCATGTTGCACAACCTTTCTTCTTGGTGAACAGAAAGAGATGGATTGATTTCCAAAGTTCTCTCGGGGCTGAATTCTATGGTTTTGACAAGGGTAGGGATAGGATGAGATAAGCATAGATCAATATGATGGTTGTTATGGGTTTCCTTTACTACTTCTTTTCAGGAAAATGTACTGGGAGTTGGGCTTTAGAGTACGTGTTCAATCAAATCATCTTCATCTAGTTGTCCTTCTCCCATGGTTGCTTCTATGGTATAGAGTTGGGCAAAATAAAATTCATCTTCTTCCTCTGCCTCTAGCCATAAAGGTAAGTCATGCTCTAGAGATGGCTGGGCAAGAGGGTATAGGATTAACTACTTGGACATATGCCCATTTTTTATAGTCATATTTCTAGCCCTACAGCTAATGTAGGCATTGATAGTGGCTAACCAGGGCCTCCCAAGGAGGAAAGGGTAACCAATAAGCTTGGAATTAGGCTGGAGAACTAGGAAACCTATAGGGTACTCCCAAGAGTCAATGGAGACTATCACGTCTGTCATAATCCCCTTTGTGGTCACTGTGGAGTGATTTGCAAGTTGAAGGACTGTTTTGGTCTTTCTTAATTAATCCTGGAGGTTGAGATTGAGCATGGTTTCCTTGGTCACCACATTAATGGTAGCCCCAAAATCAATCAAAGTGTGGGGGACAATGGTTCCATTGATGCACACATCTACTACAAGGATTTGATGGTCGAAAGACTTTCAACAGATTACCTTCCCCAACATTAAGTCGCGCAGTTGTCCAGTGACATTAATGGTAGGGGCATATCTTTTTCGCCTCCCTGGATGCTTGAAGAAATTCTCCTTAATAAAATTGTTGTAAATAGGTACATATTTTATAGCTTAGAGAAGTGGAATTTTGACACATAGATTTTTCAATTATCCCATAAATTTAGTCTCTTCTAGGGTAGGCTGGAGTGGTTGGGTTAATCTCTCAGGAAAGGGTCATGGATTTACTTTAGGCATGCTTTCTTCTCTTTCTTCCTCAACCTCCCTGGGTGGAGGCAGAGGTTGGTGTTCTGAGAGTACTCTTCCAGATCTCAGGTTGATTTCCTGAATCTCCACAACATAAGCAGGATAGGATGTGTCTCCATTGTATACTTGTTGTGTCTATCTTTTGTTCAGGTTTGGATTTGGCTGGATAGGAATCTGGGGTTGTTTAGGTGGAGAAGGATGTAAAAGTTGTGGTTGAGTAGGTGGTGAAGGCAATAAAGCTGGAGAATTTTTGTATGGGGGCCTCCACCCCTCAGTCAATGCGTTCCACTGAGGTTAAGGCAGAGCATATGGTTGAAATGGCTAGCTGGTTGGTTGGGAATGATACTGAGGTGAAAAGGTCCAAGGAGGAGGTTTAGACCAGTAAAGATGAGCAGCCCCCCCAAGAGGGAATGGATGTGGTCTGGTTGGGGTTGTAATATGCATGGGATGACCCTTGCATGCCCTACTGGTATGTCTGACGCCCATGAGGTCTCCTTTGATTTATGTAGCAGAGATGTTCGGTCACCCCTTAAGCCCCTTGATATATTGCTTTTAGTCCAAGTAGAGAAGGTCACATGTCTATGGAGTGGTTTGCTTCACATACCGAGCAGATTTCAATTGAATTCAATGGAAATTCATTCCTAGGGTGCCTCCTTGTGCATCTAGGGCAGAAAAAGGGCTAAGGATCTCCCTACTTCCTCTTATTTTCACTTACTGTCCATAGTGTCCATCTGTAGGGAAAGGGTTTGAAACATCTCACTCTTGAAATCCTCTAGCATATTTCCAATTTCGCCCTTTGATGGATGTATTGGAAGAGGATGGGATGACCATAGGTTGACTACCCATACCTTGTTCCTAGCTTCCCTAGAATGGTTTTTAAAGATAGTATTGATATCCTCATAAGGTAACTAGTAGATGTACCCTCCTGGTAACAAGTTTAGGGTATCCAAAAGATCTTCACTTACCCCCCTAAGAAGAACTAGCTTCAGTGACTCAGGGTCAAGTGTGCACCTGGGCCTTTTGTAGCTTAGTTGGAATATTTCTTCATAATCCTTTAGGGATTCATCATGCCCTAAGGTCATGCTAAAAATTTCCTCTTTAGCGTCCTTAGACCTGCATTAGTCTCGATACTTGTTGTTGAAGGCTTGCTGCATCTAAGCCCAAGTTGTGATGTTATCCCTAGGGAAACCCATGAACTAGCGCAAAGATGCATCCTTGAGAGTGGAAGGGAATAGTTTCAACTTCTGCTCATCATTGGTGTAGCATAGGTTCTAAATATGGAAACAAACTCAAACAATAAATTTTATAGATCTTCTGAGGTCAAGCCATGGAAATCATTCATCAGCATTGGAGGATAAGACTCCACAAGAAGTATGGACTAGTAAGAAACCCTCTCTTTCACATCTGAGGGTATTTGGATGTGATGCATATGTACATGTTCGAAAGGAGAAACGAACCAAGTTGG